>RJWJ010044566.1:0-12128 GCA_004363605.1 Indri indri | reverse complement strand
GAAAACTGGAGGGATAATGCTCATGGACCTTAATAAAGCCGTTTACCACAGCCCCACCACCACTGCCCACAGCTTGAGCTTCCTGCCACCTCCAGACTTCTTGTCACCACCTCTGACCTCTCTGGACCTGTGAGTAATACATTTCTTGAGTTTCATGCATTTTGGTTTTATTTCCTTCTGTGTCTTACCTGACCGACACTCCTGAACCCAACTTTCCTCTGGTCGGGGCTCTCTCACAGAGTGGCTATCTTGCCTTATGGTCACTCTGAAGACAGAGACCACAAGACCAAATTAAGAAGAAATTGTAACACTAGAAATCATAACACAAGTTCATCTAATTGGCAGAGACTAGTTAGTACTCTGGATTCTAGCTGCAAGAAAGTCTACGGAATAAGAGTTTTTAAGTTTCTAACTTTCTCAAACGGAAGGCAGGTGGAGTGCAAACAGGTCCGCAGCATCTACTATTTCCCTTCCTGCTTGAGGCATGAAGAAGCAGAAAAGCCTGGTGAGTATGGATGCTCACATGCAAAGCTCACAGCCCAGATGGGCAGGGAGTTGGTCCATGTGTCAAGAACGGCACAGTCACGGGGAAGTCTTTGGCTGCCTTGACCCAACACTGGCTTGAGGGCCAGATGTTGGCCTCAGTGGAGGAAGCTCTTGCTTACAGAGGTACAAAGCAGGGACCATCACTGAGATCCTTCTGAGCTTCAAATTGTCACCCCCCAGAGCCCCACTGATGGGTCCCCATTCTGGGCTGGGTCCCCATCCCATTCAATGCCTTAGCAAATGTCCAACAGCCAGATTATAGATGATGGATTATAGATGGTAAGTACTGCCTGGCCACTGAAGCAATTATGAGGCTGTAAGACAAGGAACCTGAGTCCCTCAGGGGCTCATCTGTGCTGGGGACCTATTGCTTTAGCTACCAAGTATAATGAGGTCCTTTCAGGAATGTTTACTTCAGAGCTCAGAGTTCCTCCAGATTACAAGGAACTCTTTTCTTCTGAGTCACATTTAATTTAGGGAAAGACACCATCATTTGTGAACTATATCCGTGGACATGTCTGTCTGCCTACACCTTGATCCCATGTTATCTGGACCCTTCTCTTCTTGCTCTGAAGAGAACATTTAGACTTGAGAAAACAGTGCCCATATATCAAAATAGCTTTTATTTTAACTTGGTCCCAGCCTGCAAAGGAGGAGCAGAGAAGCTGGAGCCTGCTTGGGAACCCCCATCTGGCCAGATTAAAAGAAAATCTACATGAATCAAATTGTACCTTTTAGAAGAGTGGTTCTCAAAGTGGGTCTGTGGGCAAGCATCAAGGCCATCACTCAGGACTCATTAGAAATGGGGGTTCTCAGTACACCCCAGACCTACTGCAGCAGACTGTGGGGGTGGAGCCCAGGAAACTTTTAACAAGCCCTGCTGGTGATGCTGATCCAGTAAAGTCTGAGAACCACAGGTTAAGAGAAACCTTAACTCAAGCGTAAAAACTAGGTGCAAAAACCTTAAGAAAAAATGTCAACATTGCAGTCATTACATGGGCCTGCTTGTGCCACATTCCCCCAGGCCCTAAGCAGGTGACACCGTGATTCTATTTATCTATCTAGAAATCAGGGCTATTAAACATTCATGGGATTGGAAATTTGTTCTCTACATATGCAGGACTATGCTGTTGGTCAAAAACATGTCTATTAATCGTTTTAATAGGTCAACTATTATATAACTATATTGAGGTGTTACTCTGGGACCACCTTTGTGGACAAAACCTGAAAGCACACAGGAACGTGTCTGACAGCAGAGTGATGTTTCCAGGGCTTGGTGATGCGAACGGAGCTGCTTCTTGTTGTAGCTTGGCAATGGCCTCACGGAGCATGCTACCTCTGTCCCTGAAACTCCAAGCATCCTTCTGGTGCCCCTAATTAGTGGAAAATATTTTCCACATGAACATGAGTAAGATGTCAATGAATTTTTTCAACAGAAATATTTTTTTGGTTTGAAAATGTGTCACACTCTGCACTTGGTTTGGAGAACACAGTTCAGAAAAGCAAGCATTTAATATTTACAGCTGATTTACTGCAGGATGTCATCTCTGAGGCCCAAGAGAATTATTGGGATAATTTAAGAATGTATTTTTTAAATCGTATATAATGACACTAGCTATGTGCTGCAATAAGTGCTGGTTAATTTGGATTCCGTAAAATCATCATGCAGTGGTTAGGGATGGCTCCAGTAACAGATGCCAACTCTGCTGCTTTGGAGAAATCAACTTTAAGCTGTGAACCGCTCTAAGCCTCTAACTCTTTGTCTATAAAATGGACATAATCATCACTGCTATCTCACAAGGCTCTTCCGAGAGTCCCCTCACCCACAGGTATATCTCAGGAAAGCAGAAGTTACAGGCAGAATCATAAATCAGTTAGTTATACAGTGGTTTGGCCCATAAAGACAGGATACCTTGAAGTGGTGGCTTACATGTCATAGGTGGGTTCAGAGATTCTTTGATTTGGAATTGATTAAGGAAGTAGAGGTTTATTTAAAAACTCAGGGTGAGCAGAAAAGAATGTTAAGTTTGGGCCTTAACATACGTTAGTTAAGATAAGGAGACCTGTTAATGGTCATGTGGCATCATGCCAGAGTCAGGTCACAGAGCAAGCCACAACACCCCATCAGAGTGACCAGTGTAGCAAGATGGCTGGCCTGTGGGCGTGACCCTCTCCCAGCCCCTCTCCAGGGAGGAAATTAAGAATGAAGGATGGCAGTCAGAGTTCACAGTCTTCAGTTCCCTCTTATCTGAGGTCCACATGACAGCGGTCGGCATTTTCCATCTGGTGGGGGTCCAGGTTTCTGAAAGACAGCTGGAGAACATACATTAAGATGTCAGCTTTTAGTTTCTATAGGGAACCAAAACACCTGTGACTCTAACTTGCTTGAGAGACTACTATCTTCTATTATTTACTTTGTAAGTGGGAACTAAAATAAAATCTTAAGGCTTTGTCCCCAACGGCTGACAGAATGGACCCCCTCTTGGCCGAGGGGGTATTCTAAAACTAAATTGCCTGCCATGAGGAAGGAGGTCAGACATGCCTCGCCATGCCCCCTCCCTTCTTGGAGATTGCCTTTGTAACTCATTGACAGGCCTAAGGGTATGCAAAACAAACCTGCAGGTCTTCAATTTACACAACAAATATATGTCAGGTGGCTTGTCTCTGATTAACAGACTTCCTTATCTTAAAACATTCCAAGCCTTTAGACAAAGCTTCACATCTTTAACCAATTCCAAGTCAAAGAATCTATAAACCCACTATAATCTATAAGATTCCCATTTGGAGATGTCCCACCTTTTCGGGCCAAACCTCTGTATGCCTTCCATGTATTGATTTATGACTTAATCTGTAACCCCTGTCTCCCTGAAATGTATAAAAACAAACTGTAACCCAACCATGGCGAGTCCACTTGCTCAAGGCTTCTTGGGTGTGGCTCTGGTTCATGGTCCTCAAATTTGACTCAGAATAAACCTCTTTAAATTATTTGAGAGAGTTTGGCTTCTTTTCCATCAACATACAGCTAGCTAGGTGCCTGGAATTTTCCTTGAAGGAACTCAAGATTTTTCCTTTAGTTTCATGCTAGGGGTTGCAGGGAGGGGAGTGGGTGCCAGGCCCCTAAGAAGGGTCCCTGCTCTATCTCACATTCAGCTCAACAATTATTCTTAGGGGTGGCATATCCTGACACCCTTCAGAGTGTCTTACCATGTCCGGTTAGAAGGCTGAGGAGCTGTCTTTGCAAAGTGTTTCTGTCCATTTAACATATACACAGATGAGGGGCGAATGCCTGGAGCACAGAATGGGGAACAGGGTGCTGGGCCTCCTTCCCACCCACTTGCTGCTCTGATGAACAGTTTTATCCATTTTAAAGAACACAGTAAATAGGATTAAAAATGAAATAAAATGGGCAAAGAAGGTTTTTGTTAGAGGTTGGACAGGGTAGAAAGTGATCTGGAGACAAATACTGCACGAGAAGAGCAGCAGCCTGCAATTTGCAACCAGACACCCGGGTCCCTCTCACTGCGGGTCTGTGAGGGACCAAGACCCTTGGCCCCCTAAAGAGTCACTGAAAATCACTGACATGAGGTAGTGTTGGGTCCGATTTCCCTCGGCCCCGAGAGCAGAGAGACGGAGTCACCGAGGCTGCAAATGGCAAAGGAGTTTATTGGCTAGCTTGAGCTAGGGTCCAAGTCCCAGAGCACCAGCACAATGGCCTCTCCTATGAACTGGGACAGGACCCCGCCTTAGGGTGAAAGTTAAGCTTTTATACCTTTTTGTGCACACGACACGCAGGTTTCACACGACACGCTGGGCACACCATCCCCCCCCCCCCATAGTCCATTGGTTCCTTCGAAAGTGGCTGATTGTTTTGACTCCTGATTGGTTGGCTCTAAGCCTCGGCGGGATTTTTGATTTTTTGCACCAGTGCCAGTTGTGGTCAGCGTCATTTCGGGGAAACCAAAACTTAGGCCTACTCCAGGAAGTTCAGCCTGTCATGGAGTCACTCCTGCTCTTACTCCTATATTTAACAAACAACTAAAAGCAAGCACGGTTACAGAAGCAAATGGCATCAGTTAGAATCAAAGAGAGCACATTTTCCTCTAATCTCAAACAATTCGTCCCACACAAAACAAAGTACATTCTCCTACTATCAATTCCTGTTTTTCAGTAGATTGATTAGTAGGAGAAAAGAGCATATAAATTTATTCAACATGTTCACACAGGAGCCTTCGTAATGAAGACCCAACCTCTCGATGAAGACAGAAGTTTATAAAGAATGGGAGCTTGGATTGCAGCAAAACAGGTTTCAGTGCCAAGACAGGTTACAGGAGGGAGAAAGAAAGAAACTTGGGTAGCAAAGACGGTCTTGATATGTACATGAAACGTCACAGGTAGCAGCTCTCAGAGAGGATAGATGGTAAGTGTTTCTTCTCAGACCTTTAAAGGTGTCAGACTCAGTTAATCTTTCCTAGAACAGGTAAGGAAAGACCTGGCTGCGTTAATGGAGATTCTCTACAGGTGAAAATTTCTCTCCACAAAAGAGCACTACCTGTCTGCTGGGCCTGTGACAGCCATCTCAAAATATGTCAAAAGATATATTTTGGGGTAAGCTATCTTGATTTTGAAACCACCCTTACAAATTGATAAATGGGTGCAAGGCAAGAACTGGTAAGGGCCTAGCTAAAAATAAGGCACAGGCCCAGCTGAAAATAATGATAATAATTAGCCACTGTCCCCCTGTTTCCTTCTCTATAATTGCCACTCTGGAGCCACATAGATGGTGGTCATAAAGATTCTTAGCTTTCTCCATAGACAACATAACCTTTTTGAAATCTAGGGATAGTTTCTGAGATATCTTCCAGGTCCTGCATTCCAGTGGGACGGGTGACCCACCCAGCCCAGTGACCCATACCAACTCAACTGGTTTTGTGACCCCCACCCAAGGAACTGGTCAGCAGAGAAGACAATTTCTACAACCCTATGGTTCTGTCCCAACCCAGCCAATTAACAGACTCAATTGCCTACACCAAACTGTCTTTAAAAACCGTGTCTTCCCAAATTCTTGGGTAGGCGGATTTGAGAAATCCTCCTGTCTCCCCGCTTAGCGCTATGCAAATCAAACTCTCTGCTGCAAACTCTGCTGTCTCAGTGCATTGGCTTCCTCTTGGGCAGCAGGCAAATGAACTTGGTTGGCCGGGAGCAATTTTCTTCAGGTCCAAAATAAGACAGTTAACCCCCAGGCTTCATTTCATTCACACACCAAACGAGAAGACAAGGCGATTGCTAAGATTATTGCCGTGGTAGGATTCTAAGCATTTTTTAATACGACCTAAATGTTTTCTTCCCTTTTTTATCAATATCTACAAGAAATCTATGTGGTGATGAAAATATTTTTGCCTAATAAAAAACACACAAAGAGGCACAGGAAACTTTGGGAGGAGATGGATATGTTTATTATCTTGATTGTGGTGACAGTATCTCAGGTGTCTACAAATGTCCGAACTTGTCAAATTGCATACATTACATATGTGCAGCTTTTTTGTCTATCAAATACACCTCAATAAAGCTATTAAAAGTATTTTTGTATCAATGATCTTGAGAGAATAAAAAAAAAAGAAAAGAAAAAAAACTATTTTTGCCTCTCCACTTAGATAACATTTAGATAAGTCACAAGGCTTCGTGGCACAGCCTTTGTTGTTGTATTCATCGGAAAGGAAAGTACTCATATAAATTTTAAATTACACGTTAATTTAGAAACTCTTCAGTCCTTACCTTTTGAGAAAAGAAAAAAAAGCTCAAAACAGTCAGAGTTTTGTGAGGTATGCAAAATTTATCAGGCCCAGAGAGTCAAGAGTGTGGGACTTCAGTTATGCCACCGCCCCATACACGGGTGGGTTGGTGGAGGGGGAATTGTTTAAAGTTATTTTGTCCCTGACTAGCTGCCTTATCCTTTGTCTTCTTGTTCCTGGAATTTGTGATACAAAGAGCAATGTATAGCCAATCAATAGCTTATGTTATCTTAATGTAAATTCCTGGCAAACAACTGAGGAACTGCCTCTTTTTTTCCTTTAAAAATCCACTTGTAACTGCTGCTCATCAGAGTGTATATTCAGGGCAGTCCTCAAGCTTGGCCCACATAAACTCTCTACTTGTATTAATTTTGCCTGAGCTTCTTCCTTTTAGGTTGACACTTTTAATCTTAGCTAACATGGTTTTACAACATTAATAGCCATGGCACTATTCCAACAAAAAGTTTAAATCATTTTCTTACATGTAGTTGAATCAGTGCTGTGCCTACATGGTTACCAATCCTTTTCATTTGGTTTGATGAAAGCTGTAATTCTTCAAAAAGAATAGAAACTTAAATCCTCTTGTGAGTTGTCATAGAAAGTACTCATTTTAAAGATCTTGGCAAAAGCAAGATTTTTCACTGTATGAGATATAAAGTGTGGATCCTTGCTCTATATTTAAGTTAAAAGAACATGACTTTTTTTTTTTTTCTGTAGAACAAGATGCTATGGAAGCCAGACATTTCAAGATTTTTAACATCAGACCTCTATTTTAGTAATGTGGTTTATAAGTGATAAACTTTTGTAGTGTTTCACTTATGGAAGACTTTTCTCAAACACAGGGGAGCCATATACACGTTTCATGGAAGATGATGGCATTTAAAAAATGTGTCAACCTACAGAAAAAAACTGAGGCAAAATTAATATAAGTAGAGAGTTTATTTGGGCCAAATTTGAGGACTACAACCCAGGAGACATAGATTCAAGCTGGCCTGAATACATGCTCTGATTAACAACAGTTACTAGTGGGTTTTTAAAGGAAAAAAAGAAGGGCTAGTTCTTACATTGGTTTATTAAAATAACATAAGCTATTAATTGGCTATCAGGTTTTTTTTCTTTGTATCACAAATTCTAGGAACCTTCTTTGTATCACAAATTCTAGGAATCTGAAGATAAGGGGTGAGGTCGCACTACGCACCTGTGATGACATTTCAGGTAATTTATCAGGGAGTCTAGAAACTACAGGGAGGGACTGTCTGGGGTTTTGTTATCTGACCAAGAAATCTTCTTTATTGCCTCAGTCCCTTCCCTGAAATCCCATTATCTATCCCAGAGGACTGAGGAATGCTACCAACCCTGGATGAACATTTTCACAAGATAATTCCTGCCTCTTGGGCTCATTCCAATACCAAAGATCACTTACAAGTTAATTTCTGTCTCCAGGGCCCATTCATTCTCCCTAATAATCATTTACTGCCCCTCAAAATAATATTCTACATTTCCCATCTCCCCCTCCTCTATGAAAAAGGGAATATAAGTTTCTATTCCCCACTGGGTTATTGGGTAATTATTCTCCCCTATTTGTTCCACGCTATGCACGACAAAACACAATTTTGTATGCCTTTTCTCCTATTAATCTGCCTTTGTCCACTGATTTTGAACGAACCTTCAGAGGGTGAAGGGGAAGCTTTCCCTTGGCCCCTGTACGTGCTGGTGTTGGAGCTCAGGAACCAATACCCCAAAAGATGGTGCATCAACATGTTGAACTGAAGAGGAAGGCTCAAGCTTTCTCTGGTCTTCCTCACACCCTCTCCCAGCACACGATGAAGTTCAAGTTCCTTTATCTGCCTAAAGTCCAGACCCACCAAGGAGAACAATTATTTTTTTCTTCCCCTCCTTGTAAGACCAAGAATGTAACCACACATCAACAGACCCTTTCACTGTCAAAGAGAATGATTTACAAATTAATCTCTGTTCCCAGATCCATTCCTTCTCTCCAGTAATGCTTTCTTGCCCCTCAATGGAATTCCTCTTCTTCCCCATCCCACAACCTGTTTGACCAGGGTGATATATAAGCTATTGAACCCTGTTTGGGGGGAGGGAAATCATTCTGTGATTCTCCTGGTGTATGCATTTTAAATAAATTTGTATACCTTTTCTCCAATTAATCTGTCTTTTGTGAGTTGAGTTTTCAGCGAAACTTCAGGGGGCCAAGGGCCCCTGTGACTTCCACTTGGTACACACTGGTAGAGTAGTCTCTCAACCCTGGAGAGAAAGATGATAACATGCTCAAACAAGTTAGCAACAGTAAGAAATTGGTGAGTGTGATGGACACTAGAGAAAAAGCATGCAGTTTTCATTAGTGCTTTTTAGGATTTCATGTATCTGCTTTGGTCATTGGCAAAAGGGCTGGAAAAGGTGGATTTCCAGTGTTATTAAGGGAAGGACAAAAACAAAAAGTACCCAAAAACACTACATCTGAAGAAATCAGTGATCTTTAGCTTTTTTTTTTTTGTTGTTAAAACATCTCTCCCTTATTGTCTTCAGGTCTCTGCTGGAATGTTGGCCCACCCGGACACCTCTGACCACTCAGCCCCATTCCTCTACGATTGCCCATCTTGGCTGTCACTGCGGGAGCATATCCTCTGCTGTTTGTCTTTCCCACCAGAATGAGAGCAGAGACGGTCTTTCCTACTCACTGCCGTAGCTAGCCCTGGACCCAGCATGGTGCCTAGGCCCCAGCAAGCATCCCAGACACGTTTACTGGCTGGGTAGATTCTGAGGTTCACTGCTGTAGGGACTGTGGGTGTGCCAGGCATTTCAAGACCCTTACATTACTCTCTCTGGTGCAATCATGACATGGCAATTGTAAGCACCAACTCTTTTTTAGGGGATGCTTTTTAGACAAGTCAATCAACACATCAACTTGGTAGGATACTCATGTACTAATTCCACAGCAGTGGCCATCATCAGAATGTTTTGAAATTCCTTCTCACAGATGACTTTAGAACCCCAGATACATTTAATGATGGCAAATATTTGAGCTTCTAAAAACATGTTATACTTCTGGAGACACGATAATGAGTTTTGAAATTATGTTATTTGGTCTGAATAATTTATTTCTCTTTTTTCTAAGTCAAAACATGATCTGAGCATAAAATATTGAGACCAGTCATTTTATGTGTGGCATATACATTGGATCAGAAGGTAATTACACAAAAGATACTCTGACAATGTTGTAAGTAGAGGCAGTAATCTCACAGCAGGTATATAACCATAAAGAGGACTGTCCTAATTGGATGTTCAATTTTGTTTGTATGTCTAAAATTAGATTGTAAACTATTTTTGAAAAAGTCAATTCCTTCATAGCTAAAACTAATATACATTTTACTGTGACCTCCAAAGCTTGTATGCTGTGATATTCCCAATTTTATTAGCACTACAAAGAGCTTTATGCAATGTGAATTATTAGAATAAGATGTTTTCTTTAATGGTCTAACATAAAATCAAGGAGTGACATTGTCATGAAAGAACAAGACCAAGTATGTAGTAGGGTGAGCAATGAAATTTTGGAAGATAAAATATCAACAATTTCAAAATCGGATTCAGAGACTTATGGACTTGATCTGTATTGTTACTCTCTACCTTTATCTACTCTCAATGTTGTTCAGGGCCAATGACAATTTTTTAAACATTACATAGAAAAAAATGTAGATAATAACTTAATGACTCTCTCTGTAGATAATAAAAGTATTCAGCTCCATTTAAAATACCATTTGTAAAATATCTTTAACAAGCAGTCTTGTTAACAATGACAAACTCTTCAATTAATATGGAGGTTAACATCAGGTTCTTGTCTCAGTTTTGATTTTGAAAATTAATGAAATAGTATCAGAAGGAAATCTCTCAGCACTTGCTCTTTCTCCAGTGTGGTGATGGATTTTTAAAAAATTCTTCTCTTTATAAATATAATGAGAGCTGTCCACTAAATCAAAATCTTTACAAAATGGGAGATCCTGGCTAACTTCCCTTGGGTACATCTGCAAACCAGATGAATCCCTCTGTTGGCCTCGGATTCTTGTCCTACTTTTCACGAGAGATTAACTGGCAAAGAGTTGCTGTGACATCTTGAATTACTAAAGCCATCTTACCTGTGCAAATTGACAGCACATCTGCAGATGTTCTGTGGAGTATTATCACAAGTAAGTTACACTGAACTACATGTAAAGCAAATGTAGAAACCATGCAGCAGGATTTGGTGTCTTTAATTTTTGTTGCAGTGAGAGGCTTATTTGCTCTTTTAAACAATCAATTTTAACTTGTACTTGATTCGCCAAAACACAATATCTGAATAGGCAGAGACACTATATTTATTTATTTGTTTATTTATTTATTTATTTATTTATTTATTTATTTTTGAGACAGAGTCTCACTCTGTTGCCTGGGTAGAGTGCTGTGGTGTCAGCCTAGCTCACAGCAACCTCAAACTCCTGGGCTCAGGCGATCCTCCTGCCTCAGCCTCCCCAGTAGCTGGGACTACAGGCATGCGCCACCATGCCTGGCTAATTTTTTCTATGTATTTTTAGTTGTCCAGCTAATTTCTTTCTATTTTTTTTAGTAGAGGTGGGGGTCTCGCTCTTGCTCAGGCTGGTCTCGACCTCCTGAGCTCAAACGATCCTCCCACCTTGGCCTCCCAGAGTGCTAGGAGTACAGGCATGAGCCACCGCGCAGGGCCCAGAGACATTTTAAAAACGTGGCAATTATAATATCCAAATGCACAAGTAACAGAATATTTGACCTGGAAGATAGTTTCACAATCATTGAATCTAACATACTTATTTGATTGGGTACTAAGGCCAGGAAAAGTCACATGTCCAACCACAACAAATGAGTAATTCACGGCACACCTGGGACCTTGCTCAGTTCTCTTGATGCATACATCAACTTGCAAGCCACTGAGGCAGTATGGCCATTTGCACATTCCCTCACATGAGAATCACTTTTAGGCAAAAATAGGTTGCATTTTAAAAGTAGGTATACCTTTTTATATAGTGTAATCTAGGCAGTGTTTTTTCCCTCAAATCATGGTGAAATCTATCTTGTATTATTATTATTTTGCTAAAGAAAAGGAAAAAATGAAATTTGTGATTTGAACCATATCTAGATGGTATCAGCTGCTACTCTGAAAAATATTTCAATCACTGGCTTGTGCCATCATGTTGAATTAATTTCAGAAATTGTTAATAGTAAAAATGCTATGGTACGGAGTGCGAGAAAGACCACCTTGAGGCTGAATGAGCCAAATTGTGAGTCTTTATTAGCTGGCCAGCGACTACCCTCTGTACCACCACAGATGGCTGTACAGAGAGCAGTCCAGAGCCTAAAAGGTGAGAAGACTTTATACTAATTTGGGGGGGCGGTGGCTATGTGACATTAAACACGACATAGTGGAACAAAAATAATTACATCATACATTCCATAGCTGCTGGGTCTGGGACCTGCCTCAGACCACTTGCCTGGCCTCAGGACTGATTACAGTCTTTGAGCAAGCAAGGTTACAGAAGCAGATAGCATCGGTTAAGGCAGGGAGTATTCTTTCTTGGGTGAGGCAAGTACAGTAAATTTTACTACAGACAGCTGGGGGGCTCACACAATCAGTTACAAGGTCATTGCTTATAGAGTACAGATTTTTTTGTTAGGGCGAGGTTTACAAAGTACACGCTTTTTACTCAATAGACAGGAATGAGTCTTGAAACAGCATTTTCTTTTTTTTCCTTTTTTTTTTTTTTTTTT
>RJWJ010044565.1:0-12116 GCA_004363605.1 Indri indri | reverse complement strand
CTGGCATCTTTGGACGGCGACGTGGCCATGTTTTGGCCAACAGGATGTGAGCAGAAGAGGGTATGGACTTCCGGGCCACAGTGTTAAAGGGAAGGAGGGGGCTTCCTGGTCAAGGACCCACCATTGGATCTCGGCGGGTGTGGACTCAGACCCACACCCGCTTTCCCCCGCCCTCTTCCCACCGGCTGGAATGTGGCCCAGCACAACACAGCAGGGACAGATGATCGACAAGACGGAAGGAGCCCGAGTCCTCGAAACCGAGGTGGTTCCGTACCAGCCCTGGGCTGCTTCTGCCTAGCCCGCTAGGTGAGAAAGCAAGTTCTAGCTTGTTTAAGCCAATTTAAGTCTTTGTCATGGCAGCTGAACTTTATCCCAATGATTATACAAGCCTGAAGTAAATTTTTGTTGGATGCATCATACCTTCTTTCGCAGTGTAGACAAAAGAGAGCGAAGAGAGAAAGTGTAGACCTGGTGGTTTAGGTAAGCAGTAGTGAGCCTGGCCTCTCTTGGGAACACTCCTCTCCTATTTCAGCTGGGCGGTTCGGGACGAGGGTCCATCCCACCTTCTCCAACAGTGAGCACGTTACCCAGGTCTCCCTCACACGGGCCCGTTCAAAGCCTCAGGAGAGGGCCTGGCCAAATGTTCTAGCGGTTTTATGTTCCTTTCCTTACAGAGGCCTCTCAGGTTCTATAACTCCCGGGCTGCATAAAACCCAGCCACACGCCTGGATCCACAGTGTCTGTGTCCCCGTTAGACTGTGAGCTTCTCGAGGACAGACAGAGAGTCTCGCTCCCAGTTGTGGCACTGCTACCTGGCACACTGCAGATGCCCAACACCTGTTCACTGTGCTGAGTTTAAGGAGACTGGGGGAAGACCTGCGTGGAACTTGGGAGGGCAGCAGGGAAATGGAAGAGAAAATACGGGAGCTCAGAAACGGGCAAAGAAACTATGTTTCGGGGAAACGTCTTTTGCAAGGTGAATGGGCTGGCTGCTACACTCTCAGAGGGTTTCCGCTTCCATCAGGAGTCCCTGGGAACCTGATGGAATCTGGGACCCCGGAGAAGGGGACAGGGGGTCTGGAGCCTGGGCGGGTGGGCGCTGGAGGGGACTCCGGGCTGGTCCTCAGGCCAGAGAGAGTGGCGGGGTGAGAGGGCGGGGGAGGCGGCGTGAGGGTGGGAACGGCGGCCGGCCTGGGCAGGGAGTCTTGGCACTGTGCTTATTTACTGGCTGAAACCCCTCCAAGGGCTCGCAGAGACAAGCTGAAAACAGGAAGTCCTAAACGCTGTGATTCAAGATGACCCAGGAGCTGCGACGGGGCCCCGTGAACGCGCTGACCCCAGAGACTCAGACCCACGCCCACCCTGTCCCCGCGCCCTCTCACTCCTCCTCCTCCTCTCTTACCCTTTTCCTCTTGGTTTCGATGCCATCTGCCTCCCTCTTGTGTCTCTTCCTCCATTTTCCCCCGGTTGCTTCTTTCTTCTCTTGTCTGTCTCACCTCTCGCTCTCGCCTCCTTCCCACCTCTCTCCTTCCGGCCCCTTGACCCTTTCTCCTCCTGCCTTTTCTTCTCATCCCTCCCTTCCCTCCCAGTGCTCCCGCTCGGCTTCTCGCCCTCCCTCCCTCCTGCGTCCTGAGCTGCCACGCCTTCCTCGTGTGCTTTTGCACACCTGCGCTCTGCCCTGCGGCTGAGCAAGGAGGGCGAGGGGAAACAGAGGCAGAGAAACCGGACAGAGCGGGATACAGTTCAGAATCTTCCGAATGAGATGCTCAGAGGCCTCCTATTCCTAATTCCAACCTGGGACGGGAGAGCCAGCTATATCCTCGGCAAACTGTGCACTATTTGCTTGAATATCTCCAGTAACAGGGAGCTCACTACCAGGCAAGGCAGCTCACTTTTCTTTAGGGAGTCTCCAACTTGTTCTACTGTATATTACACCAAGAACGAATGAGTGGTCCCAGTTATCCCATGGGGTATATCTTAGTCCGCCGCCTTGTGTCTGCTCTTCGTCACTTGAAGAGAGCCACACAGGTGTGCGTAAGTCACTCCTTAACCCATTCCTAATATGAGGGGGTTCTAGACCCTTTAGTATCTAGAAATGCTCTCATTTGACAATCTCTTAAACTGTGTGCTGCCCAGAATGATACAACATACTTCAGATGTGGTTCACCAGCAGAGATTAGAAATGACTTTTTTCTCCATCTAGCCAGAATACATCCAGCTTGTTCCTGCCTCAGGGCCTTTGCACTTGCTGTTCCTTGCCCGCATGGCTCAAGGCTCACACCCTCACTTCCTCCAGGGCTCTCCTCCAGCATCTCCTTCTCAGAGTATGTGAAGTCGCCTCTCCCACTCAGCTGTCCTCACCCACGTCACCCTGCTTTATTTTTCCCCATAGCACCTCCACCGCCATCCACACCGCTATCTCTTTGTTTGCTGTCTTCCTTCCCTGCCGTTCCAAGAATGTAAGCACTGCAAGGTTATGCCTGTATTTTAAGCACCTGTAACAGTACTCAGAGAAGAACAGGTGCTCAATAAATTTGTTCAATGACTGAATAAAATATACCTATGTATTTACAGATCTGTATCGAGTGCCATTATATCCAGATAATTACTGAGTGTTTCTTCCAGATTCTGTGCTGGAGGCTGGGGATACAGCAGGGAACACAAGATTTATCATTCTTATCCAAATGGAGTTTTGAGCCTATTAATTATCTTGCTTCTACTACTGCAGCTTAGTACCACGTTAGCTTTTCTGAGATCCATATGGAGTTTGTCCGGGTCATTTTTAAACACAAGATCCTGATAATCCACAACTCCCAGAGGAGGACAGTACATGGTCAGTTCTCATGTTTTCATCTGTCCTCCTGCCTTCCAACATCGGTTCTGCCATCTGACCTGTTGACGAACCCTCTCAGCTCTGTGTCACTCATGAGTTTGGAGGGCTTGTCCTGTGTCTGTTTCCAGCTGTTTGACTTTACTATGTTACTTCTCTGAGCTTCAGTTTCCTTATCTGTTAAATGTGATAACAACAATTACCTTGAGGATTATAATTTTTAAAGAAATTATAATAAATGTCAAAGGACCAGCCTAGCATAGAGTCTAGCTCCTACTAGGTATTCAGTAAAAGTCGGTTTTCTTTAGTTGGATAATTGTTGAGATTCTTTGCTGACAGTGAGCCATCCATCAACACTTTTTTTCCATACGATTATTCATCCAGCTACAAGTCTATCTCCTGTATAATCATCCAACTTCCATATCTCTTCTGTGGTCTGTGGACTATCACAAGGCTTATTCAGTTCATTGCAGAGGTTCTGGAACATATTAGATGTTTTAAAAATACTTATAGGCTAAACAAATGACTGGGCCAAATGGCCATTCACTTGAGGATTAGATTCATTTACTCACTCACTTATCCATTCTATAATTATCGAGCCTTTGCTAGATGCCAGATACTGGGCTACATCTTGGGGACCCAAAATGAGTTTTTAAAGTATTTATATTTTTATGCTACTTGTTCTAGGAAAGATTTCTGGTACATTTCAAAGACACACAATATATACACCACAATAATTAAAAGTTGCGTGACAGCAACTTTACTTATTGAAATCTATCCCAAAGACACAGTGGCAGAAATATGGAATGGCATGTACATGAGGCTATTGATTGCATAGCTATTTGTAAAAGAAATTTTTCTGTCCACACTCAGGCTATATTCTACACTCTCTGAGGTTTACAGCTTTCATCATAAACCTTGGAGGACCAGATGAAGTCAGAGATCCTGCAGAAGGGGCCAGGTGGCCTGGAGCTGTGGATGTAGCTGGAAGGATGTTGGGCTGGTCCCTGGCCAGAAAGGGCATTTGGGATAAGAAGGCAGGCAGGGCAGGCCGCCCCCAGGGCGGTGCACGGACTGCTGGCCTTCGCGTGTGTCAGCAGGGGACAGGCTGCATCAGTGGCGGTCCATGCACACAGTGGAATACTCTGCAGCCATGAGAAGGGAATGAGGAGGGTCTCTGTCCACTATTGCAGAGTGATCTATATACTGCTGTGGAGTGAAAGAAGCAAAGTGCAGAATAGCGAGCCTAACATGCAGTCATCTATTAAGAAATTTTTGGGGGGAATGTATGTATCTGCTTATAAAATATAATGAAGGGATAAAACAAAAACAAACGAGAATGGTTTTCTACAGCAAGGAGAGAAGAGGCAGGTGACAGGGATGGAAGTTAGATCTCTCTGTATCTACCCTGTTTTTATAATTGTGACTTGGGAACCATGCAAATGTGCTTATATAACAAAACAAATCAAGTTGAGAAAAAAATTTCCTGAAAGTAGAAAACGAAATAGAGTGACTCAGTCTAACAATATATCAAGCTGGTGGCTTAAACATACAGAGCAGAATGATTTCAAGTGACTTGGTAGCAGAATGCCGAGCCTGTGACTCTCTGTGCTATTCCAGTTTCTTAGATGAATTAATTTTTACTATTGCCTATAACTCATGGTATCATAATATACTTACTTGACTGTCCTTCCCGCTAGAATTTATATTCTTAACAGCCTGATCAATAACTGGCACATGGTAGATGTTCTATAAATATTTAACCATATTAAAAAACCCCAACACAACAGTAACTATACATCCCTAGTGGAAAATAGCCAAAGAATTTTTAAAAACTGCTAGGAAATATAAAATTCTATTCAGTTTGTTAGTATTAATAATGGCTTTGCTATTTTAACACCATTAGAATAGTAATAATGTTAATGTTATTAGGACCCAAGATTTTGATGTATAAAAGAGACACAATTTTAAATCAAAGAAATTAAGTAAAAACTTTGTAATTTAAAATTTACATTCAAAATATCAATGTGAATTTATGATGTATTTTTCTCTTAAAAATGTATACGTATTTTCCCCCGTGTCCACCAAAAAGGCAATGACCAACAAAATAGCAATGAACATATCTAGCACTCAGATTGTGGTCTCTAAAAACCATTATTTTACAGAAGGGCTACCAGGGCTCCGTGGGGGAAGGACTGATTCCAGGTTTGGGACAGGAAACGCAGACGATGAGCTTAGAACATCTCATCATGCTAGAAAGAGAAAAGCCATGACGCCAAGAGGACGCATAAATCAACCCGAAAGGGATCCCATTAGGCCAAGATGGGATAATTTGAGTATCAGAAAGAATAATGATTTCAATGGATTGAAATATATCAAATTGTTAATAATCAGTGACAAAATGCCATTGGTCATCTTTGGGGGAGGCTAAGACGCTATCTCATTACTCTGAAAAATGAGTAAATAAAGAGATGAAGAAATGTTCTTTTTTGATGAATTCCAGCTAATAAATGCAGGAGTAAGAGAATTAGTCCATTATCCTTCTGCAACCTCTAATGCAGTAACAGATTGAGGCAACGGTGAGGCCAAAGCCACCGGGGAAAGGCCGATGGGGAACTTGGTAATGTGCGGATCAGGCAGACGGCACTTGAACCCACAGATCAGTCTTAACGTCTCTAAAGGGAAACCATCAAACATGACTGCGGCTTCGGATACCGTGCAAGAGAAGCACAGCCCCCACCTGAGGGAGGTGTTCTTGCCAAAACCCACAACCCGAATCCAATGAAATCTCTGCATCTAACTTCCAGTTTACAGGAAATGCAGGTGCTAGAGGAACACCATGGAGCTGAATTTAGAACACAGGAAATTCTAAAGGAAAATCACCTCCCCTCACTAAATAAATGACAAGGGAAAAAAAAAAAAAACAAAACCAGAGGGAAGGGAACTGCTACAGATCAAAAGAGACTTATGCCATACTAACCATGGGAATATGAAGGGCTGGTCTGCATACAATGAGAATAAATCAATTAACAGGGCATTATTGAACACTGAGTATATATTAGGTGATATTAAAGAACTATTATTAAGTTTTTAGGTGTAATAATGATATTTGGCTATGTTAAAGAAAAAAGAGGGTTTTATGGGTTAGAAACACATACTGAAATATTTGTGGGGTGAAATGATGTGATAGTTGGGATTTGCTCTAAAATATTCCAGGGAGCAGTCGCAAGGACGGAGGGGACGGGGGTTGGGCAGTGACTGCTAATGGGTGTGGGGGGATGAAAATGTCTCGGAATTATATAGGGTGATGGTTCCGCCTTGTAAATATACTAAAGAAAACCACTGAATTATGCGCTTTAGAAGGGTGACTTTCATCGTATGAGAATTAGATCCTATATTTAAAAAAAATGAAAGAAGTATCCAGTGGTGTTGAGAGGAAGTGTGGAGGTGTGTGTAAAACTGACCATCAGTGGATAATGGTTGAAGTTGAGCCACTGGTCCATGGGGTTCCCGTTCACCATTGGCTCTTCTTTGGTGTGTATTCGAAAATTTCCATAATAAAAGGTTAAAAGCAAGCAGGACCAAAGGAGAAAGACCAATAAGGGTGAGGACATAAAATTGTACTTAGAATGAGGTTAAAAGTGCATATGGTCATGTCCGGCCAGGGGTGTGACCATTGAAGAAAAGGAAACTTTGGTCAGTAGCAGGATTCGGTCTCCCTGGGAGGAAAAGGAACTTGGTGCCTAGGAGAATTACGGCCATTCTTGTAATTAAGCTGTACGACTTTCTCCCGAGCTCCTCCTACGGAGGACACTGTGGCGTGGAACAAACGTCAGCCTCAGCAGTGCTCTCTGATCACCGGATACGTGTTATAATGCCCCTTAGTGTAGGCTCCTGTCTTAGTGTGCTTGGGCTGCCATAACAACGTGCTGTAGACTGGGCGGCTTAAACAACGGACATTTATGTCTCACAGTCTGGAGGCTGGGAAGTCAGGGTGCTGGCACGGTTGGGCACTGCGCAGGGCTCTCTCCCTTGCTCGCAGGTGGCTTCCTTCTTGCTGCATCCTCATGTGGCAAACAGAGAGTGTGAGCAAGCTCTCTGGTGTCCCTTCTTATAAGGACCCTCGTCCCATCACGAGGACCCCACCATCATGACCTCATCTAACCCTAATTACCTCCCATAGGCCCCATCTGCAAATGCCATCACATTAGGGTCAGGGCTTTAACATACGAATTTTGAGGGGACACAATCCAGGCCACAGCATCTCATGTCCTCGTGCCCTCTCCTTGGAGCATAACTCGAAGAAAGCAGTTTGCAGACGGTCAATAAAATGTAATCCAATGATTACTTTGATCCATTTTTTATAAAGTTTATTTTTATTTGAAAAAATAATATACATACATGGCAAAAAAGGTCAAAGATATAAAAAGGAAATCTGGGGAAAAATAAATCTCTGTCTTATTCTAAACCCCAAGCCTCCTGATGATAAAAGATCTCTTTGTTCTTTCTTAGAACTATCCTATGAATATAATAATGTCAGGGGAGTGTGCTGTGACGGAGATGGTTAGGGCTGAGACCGGGTGGACTCACACATGTTGATAGAAGGTCAGGACGCTGGATATTAGAGAAGAGTTTTGAAACGATGATTTCTTTAGAAAAAGCTGTGCCAGCCTAATCTGCACTGCTGATGTGTCTGGGATGAGGTTCTGCGGGGCATCCAGAGAGCCGAGGCTCAGTGGACCACGGGTGATGCCTCCCCCGGCACCCACAGGGGCACATCCCAGCCTTTGGGGTTGGTCTGCAGCCCGGAGTGTGTCCCAGGCTCCGAATGCAAGTACTTCCCGTGGACTGCAGTGGGCTGTGTGGGAGAAAGGCCAGCTTTGAGCCACTTAAAATCTTACATGGGGCAGCAGCAGCTGAAGGAGAGACATTGCCACCTCCACTGCCACCACCCGGGGCCACGCCAGCATCAGCTCTCCCTGGACCCCTGCAGTCATCTCCCTTTACAACGCCTCTTGCCCAGGCCACATGTCAGATTGATGTCCTTAGCATTTCTGGAGGTGGGCCAAGGCATCAGCATTGCTTGAAGCTCCACAGGCAGATGTGTGCAGCCAGGCTGAGAAGCACGATCCCACACAACCTGGTCTGACCATCTCTTTCTTGCACTCAGCCAAACATGTCCCTGCCTCAGTGCCTTTGCACTTGCCATTCCCTATGCTTGGAACGATTTTCCTGAATACTATCCCATGGCTGCTTTCTTCATATTTCAGCCCAGATGATCCCTCAGCAGAGGCTTTTCCAACGGCCTGATGTACTCTAGTGGCTCCTCCCTGCCTGCTTTGGGAAGTCTCTGCTGAATCACCCTGGATTATTATTATTATTACTTTTTACCACCATCGACTTTCTGAAACTGTTTGTCCGTTAATGTGTTTACTGTCTTTATCCTCCACTAAAATGTAAGCCCATAACAACAGGGACCTCCGTGTCTTGCTAGGGAGGCAATACAACGGAGTGCTTAAGAGTGCAAGCTCCAGTCCCAGCTCCATCACTTACTTGCTGCATGGCCTTGGGGAAGTTACTTAATCTTTCTGCGTCTCACTTTCCTCATCAGCAAAATGTGGATAACTTGAACACTGGATTGTTGTTGAGCCTTCAGTGAGATACTACACAGAAATGGTCCAAAAGAGCACTTGGCTCATCACGAGCGTTCAATAAATGTTATAACTATCACTACTATTCCTGCTTATGCCCCTAACACCCAGCATAGGGCCTGGCACACAGTAGGTCCTCAAGAAATATTTGCTGAAAGAATGAATGAAGGGGCCAGTTGTGGGAATTGCTGGGGGAAGAGGGTCTCGGCCATGAGAAAGGGAGGTGCAAGAGCCCTGTGGTTCATGCTGAAAGAGACGTACAAACCTTAACAGAAAACTGAGCCTCAAAATCTTCTCACAGCAGCTGAGGGCCCGCAGGGACTCGTGCTTGTAGAGGGGCCATCCCAGCTCCCCTTAGAGGTGAACAGAGGAAAAGGGGTCAAGATCCTTCCCAGAAAATGGTTTGGAATCAACCCTGGTACATGGGAAACTGAAGTTCACTGCCGTCTTCCAATAGCCTAGAAAACATCTAAGGCAAGTGTGGCCAGCAACTCGCCCCACCAAACCCATCTCCATCCAGTCTCCATCGAAGGCCCAGCTTGGACATGCTCCTTCCTGGTATGATGGCCAAGACACACTTTTTTTCTTTTTTTTTAATAACGATAACTACATGAGGTAATTTACTGAACCAGGTTATTTACAAATCAGCTGAAAGTCGGGAGGACGTCTACCAACAATAATAACCGTGGGTTCAGAGCGGTCAGTCCGTGGCCTTTCTTTTTGGCAATAATTAGCTGGCAGGGTCAGCTGGCTATTTGGGCCACTCCTAGTTGGAGATAATGAAACCATATCCCTGGCACACAAAGGGATGCTTGTTTTTCTGTTTTTATAACAGGAGGGCATGTGTCCAGCTCATTCCAAAGCGGTATCGGCTCATTAAGAAACTAGTTAGATGGGGTGAAGAGGGACGGGCTAAATCTCTCTTTTACTTCCCAGGAAATTCTTAACCAGTCTTGCACTTCGTAGCCTCTCGAGGCAGGATTAAGTATAAGTTCTGGGTGAACAACATTAATGTCAGGCCATGCTCACAGGGTTTAGCTCAGAATCGATTTCTTAGCTCACATCAAAGGCTTAGCAGAAGTAAAGGGAGTTGCAAAACCCTAACGCAGAGCTTCCCCAACTTTCTCGGTTCACAGTGACCATCTCAGGAATTTTTTCACGGCATTCTTAGGCCACAAGAAGTACTAACCGGTTTCATGTATTAAGCGATTGGAGCTAAATAGCTTACTAAGTACTTATGTCCTAATAACTTAGTAACCATTTGAAAAAAACAATGTACCTAATATTTATATTTCATTCCTAAATAACTATGATTACTTATCAATGGGACGCGTGTGCTTGTCGGGCACTGCACAAATTCCCAAAACCTTAAAATCAGATTGGTCACTAAGACCATCTTATTCCACATTGATTTTCGCATGGTACTTGCTTTGTAGCACAACTACCATGACTAATCCGGCTTCGCAAAGATACGACATCATTGAAAGCATTGTGATTTAAGCTGGAAAACTGTGAAATTACTTCAGCTAGTAATTTGCAGATACTGAGAATTACTGCATTTCCCTTGAAAATTTAAAATATACTGTGCTACCCCCTGAGTTTGTGTTTGCTCCGGGGCATCTCAGTGCAGAGTCTGGGAGCTGGAGGCCTGACGCTGTTGCTTTTGGAGTTCTCCCCTGGCAGTAAACAACAAAAGCCTTTGGTGGAGTATGCGGTGGAAAAGCCTGCCTGCTCTTCATGAGAAACGCAGGTCTGAGAAACCCATGGGAGGTTGAGGGGGATATCCCATGAGCCAATCTATACTTTAAATAAGTCCACGCTTTAGGAAAATTGAATTTTCCTAAATTTCCAAATTTCCTAAATTTTCTGAATTTCCAAAATTAATTGAAAATTACACTTTTTAATATAAACTCTAATCAAGATTAACCCACCAGGGCCACGTTCTGAGAGCAAAGGTGAGTGAGTTAGTGAGGGGAAGCTCACTATTTGGGATGGTCCTTAAACATGTCTGGAAAAAAAAAAAGCTGTTGCCCAAATGCTGTATTAAAAAGCTCATTAAGGCACCGTTGCTGTCATTGAGGAGTTCACAGTCTATGGGAGAGACAGAGATATGAACAGATAACTCAATAGAGGGTGACCCACATTACGCTAGAGGCCTGCACGGGACGCCGTGGGTGTGTGGCAGAGGGACCCTGGTCCACTGGGGAGGGGGACAGACGGGCAAGGAAAGCTGCCCAGGTGGGGCGATGGGCCCCACCCCACTTTCTTCATAACGGTCACAGAGATTAAATCGTAAAGTTACAATTCACAGTGGGCGTTGGCATGGAGCTTTATATCTCTCAATATTCTCACACTCATTCTTTCAAGCTATTGTACCTATTTTTTAATTGAGCATTAATTTTGTGCCTGGAACTGGACTGCACGATTTTACAAGTATTATTTCATTTAATCTTCAAAAACGAGTGGATGGGCTTCTGGCCACGATGTACCCAGACAGAGCCTGTCTCTGTAAACAACTATAAAACTGCAAAAAATTTACGAGGCAACTGTTTTGAGGCAGCGGAAACAGGCAACGCGAGGCTGCCATCCCCGAGAGAAGGGAAGTTCGGAAGGTGAGCTTCACGCTTGCCTGGGTCCTTTCCCAGCCTGTCGCAGCCACTCTGCCGCCACCCGAGACACTCCAGTGTGCTGGTCTCCAAAACAACCCGAGCTCTTTCCTGCCTTTCGCTTTTGCATATGGTCCTCTCTCCGTCTGGAAGGTTTTCCCTCTTGTTCCGTACCTGGCCGGCTCACTGTTACTCTGCATGTCTTTGCTCAAAGATCACCTCCTGAGAAGTTTTCTCCGAGAGCTCCACTGTGATTTTCTCTCTTTTAACAACCTGTTCTTCTCCAGCCTAGTACTGAATAGAGTTTTAACTGTTACTTATTTACTTGCTTATACACTGTCTGCCTCTCTCACTAGAGCATGACTTCTAGACCCAGGGCTTAGCACAGCACCCAGCACTTAGTAGGTGCTGTTGAATGAACAAAGACAAGCAGGATTAGATGGGTCGCTCCGCTTCCTGGAGGAGGTGAGGAATGGGGAGTTAGGAAGAGAATTGGGAGAGGGGGATTCCTCCTCCCCCGTTACAAATGTCACTGAAGCTCGGAGATCTGGGAGGGCGGATCTGAGAAGGCTTTGCGAAGGGTTTGGGACTTGAAGACAGCAGGTGTCCACTCAATAGATCTTCCCAGTAACCTTGAGAGGGACATGTTCTGCCCACGGTACTGCCCTGGTTTGAATGCAGAGGATTGAGGCAACTTTTCTCTCTTCCTATCTTTTTCCTTTCCTGGCTCTTTTGCAAGCTCTACTGACAGATGGACTTGAGCTGGCAGAGCGCAGATCTGAGAGTGCCATGGGGCAGGTGCCCAGTCTCTTCCTGGAAGGACCTGGGAGGGCAAGCTCTCCCGGCCAAACTCCGTGGCCAAGGAGTCCCCCACTGGAATCATGGCCCTGATGATTCGACCCAAGGGCCCCTCGGCTGGGGCAGCCTGTGCCAGGAGACCCCGGCATGGCTGGGGCTCAGGGCTGACTCACAGGGCCGGCTGCCACCACCTGAGTCACCCGCTCCACCTCTGGCTGGGGAGAAGAGGCC
>RJWJ010044564.1:0-12112 GCA_004363605.1 Indri indri | reverse complement strand
ACAAGTCATGGGAGGGACTGGAGATTTGTCTTGTCCTCAGTTTTCCTTGCATCCCCATGACCGCTGGTGTCTGGATACGGTCCTGACGGGCGCATAGGAGGGATCGCTTGTCCCACGCTGGCATCCACTAAGGTGTCCGCGTTTCCAAATCCACCTGCTGCCCCGCGTCCTAGTCTGTGTCTGCCAGCTCTTTCTTCTCGGCTGAATTCTGTACTCTTCTTGGGGACAAGGAAAATGTTAGCTGTTCCCCAAAGCTATTCTAAGATCATGAAAATGGAGACAGGCTGGCTCACACCGTCGTGGAGGGTGGAGCTCTGAGGGCTTCCCAGTGCTGCAGGGTACGAGGCTCCTCGGATCCTCAAACTGACCTAGGAGATTCTTCCATGCCCAACCTAGACCTGACTGCACCTGGGGTGGGGCCATCAAACATCAGAGTCCTTTCTCAGGGGCCCACCCCAGGGTCTCGCTGTCCTGTTTTACTGAGAAACTCTTTCTCCTCACCAAACCCTGGCATCCCTTACACTCCGGTGCTGGGGTCGGGGCTGAGGAAGGACAAAGACTAAAGGCTAAAAGAACTGGAGAGGCCGGGCGTGGTGGCTCACACCTGTAATCCTAGCACTCTGGGAGGCCGAGGCGGGTGGATCGCTCAAGGTCAGGAGTTTGAGACCAGCCTGAGCAAGAGCGAGACCCTGTCTCTACTGAAAAATAGAAAGAAATGATCTGGACATCTAAATATATATATATATATAATATATAAATTAGCCGGGCATGGTGGCGCGTGCCTGTAATCCCAGCTACCTGGGAGACTGAGGCAGAAGGATCGCTTGAGCCCAGGAGTTTGAAGTTGCTGTGAGCTAGGCTGATGCCACGGCACTCTAGCCCAGGCAACAGAGCGAGACTCTGTCTCAAAAAAAAATAAAGAACTGAAGAAGGGAGAAGAAATCAGTGAACCTATCACGGGACCATCTCCCCACGTGGGCCAACACAACACGGGTGAGGACAGGCGCCCTGGGGAGCACAGACCCGCTGTGAGGGGGGTCAGACAAGACAAGACATAGAAAGTTCTGGATAATGACATTCAAATTGCTCTTCTCAAGGCCTAGTGGCCTTTCCCAGGCACGCTGTGGCTCCCTCAGGCCCATGGTTTCCTGTCTGGCTTATATCATTCACCACCGCAGGAGAATATAGCTCTGAAGGTTAACGGTAACTGCATATGTGACTCCAAAACCCAAACTCTCGGGGCCAGAGAGAAGCCCTGGCTTTTGAGGAAGGACAAAGTCCTCTGACTTGTTCTGGAGACAGGACTTCTCAATATTCTCTGACCTTGAGCAGGTCACCGCTCCTCTCAGCCTCAGTTTCCTCATCTGTAGAATGGAACACTGATCCCTCCTTCACAGGGCTTCTGAAAGACTATCTAGGAAAATGCTTTGTATACCAGGAAGTCAAACGTTAGGCATCATTTTTACTAGTAGTCTGTAGTCAGCCTAAATACAGCCCTGGTCCTAGGATGTACCCTAGAAGTTCTACGGGGGTGGATTAATCCATGACTTTTATTTTGTAGCTATTAGACTGTTACTTACAAAAAAAATGTTCCTTTCCATTTCCTCCTAAATACCCCACTTATTTAAGCTTGCCAGCTATTTCGATTCTGGAAGTTTACCATGATAAATGATTAACTGTTCCCTTAATATAATTTCAGGAGGTACCTAAAAAGCACAGGCTTCCTAAAAAAGCCATATCCTACTTTTGCAATTTGAAGTGTTCCCAGGACACTCCTCAGGATGACATGTGAGTTCCACCTGAGGCTCTGCGTTTCCCCCTTTTGCTATTTTGGAAACCTGAAGACGTCTGAGCGGTGCCCTGGGAAGGCCCCCAGAGACAGAACGCATGGCCTTGGCCAAGGGGAGGTGTGAGAGCTGAGCAGATCCCCCAGGAGCCGTGAGATGCAGGGATTTCTTCCAGAAACAGGGAGATTTATGTGGGGAGCACACAGTTGGGAGCCGTAAGCTGGTTCTTGCTTACAGACAAATGGCAGGAAGGGACGAGAGGGAAGAAAGGAAGACATTCATTACTGAAGGCGAGAGCTTTGACTGGGCCGGCAAACTCCAGGAAGGAGGGGGACAAAAGTGCAGTCCCAAAATTGCTTCATGAATACAGCCATTCACTTTTAGCCACATGCAGACACATTCATTGAAATCAAATTAGGATTAGAATACGGCATTTTCACTTGTTTTATTTTTTGCTGGGGAGGGCTTTATGTAGTCCGTATCTTCTGTTTTTGTGGCTCCACTTTTATGGGTAGTGTCTGAAACGTGTGCTGGATTTGCCGTCTACTGTCCTGACAGCTAGTCCCACCTCGCCACTTCCCAGCTGTGCAACTGCAGCAAGGGGCTTGACCTCTCTGGGCCTGTGTTCAATTTTGTAAAATGTTTGTGATGCCTGCTTCTCCTGGTTGTATTATAAATGAAAATGCTCCCTGACCAGAAATGCGCTAAAGCAGTAATGAGCTGCGCGGTACCTGCATTACTTAGCATCCTCGAGTCTTTTGTTTAGACATAAACAGGGATACATCGACACCTGCAGTTACATGCCATTGTATTTTCTCCTCTTGAAAAATAAAGGAATCAATCCAGATCTCAATAAACAGGGAAAGTATTCCACGTGTAACAGAAATAATGTGGAAACAGGAAGCAGAAAGAAGATAAGCCTTTCTTAAAAGAGATTTTTTTCACACTGGAATGTCGTATTATGGGCTTATGATATTACAGCCGCTCAGAAATGGAAAATAAAGGAAAACTCAGAGGTAGTACTGCACAGACACCAGCTAAGTATATATTTTCACCCCCATGGAAAGAAAAAGGCTAATGTCCGATCGTCGTGTACCCCAAGGAGCACTGACGTTTTCCCTCCGCGTAGGAAAAGCAGATGACAGCCATCGAATGGGAGGGGCCGGGTCTCCGCCCTTAGCAGTCACGGGAAGAATAGAGAAACCGTTCTCACGCATGGGGCAGGGCAAGCCTTCCTCACTCTTCCTTAGTATTTCTGTTATCCCCTGTTAGCCCAGGTATGTTTTAAGGTGACTACTAGAGCTCCGGTTTCAGTCTGGGGTTCCCATGCAGAGCCCTACTCAGTTGGGCAGCACTTGTTCCAGGGGGAGCTGCACTCACTCATGCAACCAGTCAGATTTCACGGCATGATGCTGAGCTGGGTGCTGGGGATCACCAGGAGGAACAAAGCCCGGGCCCTGCCGAAGGCAAGAAGGAGCTTGGAACTTTCAAGAATCTGAGAAGGAAGCTCGGGAGGCTAGAACCTAGAGAGCAGAGCAGGGGCGTGGGCCAGACAAGGGGGACGGGGAAGGCAGGGCCAGCTCTCTCTGAACACAAAGGTGCTACCCCAGCCCCACCCCGTGGCCAGGACTTTAGCCCCGTGGTCTCAGCCTCGCCTTCATCTTTAAGAGAGCGTCCAGTCGCTGCAGCAGCCAGCCCCCAGTCGAGCCTGCTCTCCTCCCCGGGAGGAAGCTGAGCCCAGAGTCTCATACAGTATTTAAAGGGACCCCACTGCTCACCTCTGAGCACGGCCTAAGAACCTCAGCTGCAGTGACAGGGCTCTGTATTTATGTAACAAGCCCTGCTCAAGTATTTTTAGGCCTACTGTTTAGAAACACACAGAGGGGGAAGAAAGAGAATAAATATGGAAATCAAATGTAAAAACTTCTGGCTCTTGCAACCAGCTTCCTGGGGAAATTTTCCTCTGTGTTCTTTCCACTCCTTCCACTCAGCGGAATGACTGCTAGTCATTAAGGAAATCTGCGAGGAGCTCACGGTGCAGGAATTGTACACCAGGGCTCCCATCCTCATTTGCATATCCCATTTTTTGATTGGCAGCTGTACATGAAATGCCATATCAGTTGAAAGTATGTTGTGAGCTGGCACTAATGATCCTATGGCTCCAGGGAAACCTGCCATATTGTAATTTGGCTATCAGGCATGAAAGAAATAATTCTAAGTGCCAGGAATGCAAGACTGAATAAATGTTTCACTGCTGCAGGTTGTCAAGGGCGACACTTCTGATTTAGTATAAACGAATGCCCCGTTGCCTTTGGGGTACCGGGAGTTTGCATTGTATCTGAGCTGTGTATATAAAACATTAGTCTAAGAAAATGGCTTCGGCGTAAGATGGGAAACAGAGGCCTGCTCCCAGAAGGCAGTGGAATGTTTACAACTAATCACTGGATGAAAGGGTTTTGCTACCTTCTATAATGACAGGCAAACAGGATTTGCTTTTCCTGAGATGGAGAATAATGGTTATGTTAACTCAGCCTTGCCTCGCTTTTTTTTTTTTTTTTAATGAAATGCTCTTTTGTAAAGAAAATCACATCTGTTTCCTTTTATATATGAAAGGGATATAAATTCTTTTTTTTTTCCCCCTCCCTCTGTGCGAATAGCCCGTTGTGTACCCTGGAATAAAATAACCCTTTCTGGTGTCATCAGGTTTCAGAGGTCGGGAGACGTGGCTGCCACTTCCTTCTCCTCAGCTTCCGGCTTCCCACACCTGCCTCGACAGGGAGGGTCCTTAGGAGGGGGAGCGATCACTTTCACTCAAATTTTCATTAAGGTCCCAAAGCCAATTCCTGGCATATCTAGCTCCACGGGATCTCATTTTCCTTACAAACTCCCTGTGCATTGCTGTGTGAAATGTAGAACCGGTTGTCTAAAAAGCAGCGCCTCCCTAGGAGAAACGACGCCGGAAGTTTCTTCCTACCTGTGGCCTCCGCTGACCGTCTGGGTCCTGGTGTCAGGATCACGTTTAGATCTGCTTTATTCGCCCTTGATTCTGGGTGGGATATTCTTCGAAGATGGTTTCACCTTTGCACTTCCTCGCTTGGATGTTATTAAAGTACAGATTCAGGTTCCTGTTGAGACACGACAGAACAGCAGTCATGGGGAAATGCCGTTTGCCAATTCGCACTCCAGGCAAAAGCCAGCTGGAGCACATCAAGGCAGGGCTGGGGACCGTCTGCACCTCTCTAGTCCTCAGTTCTCCATTTGGGAAGAAACCAACCTGATGCCCGCGCTCCCCTCTTGAATTGGAAACTTCATGATCGTGGCTCATCTACATGCTGAAGTGCCTTGCAGGTGGAGTTGGCAAGGGTGGGAGTAAAAAACCACAGATAAGTTAAAAGATAATTAAGAGTGTGGTTAGATTTACCCATCCCTACCAAACTGACTTGGAAAACTCTCATTATACCCGTCCCTTCAGCCATGTCACTGTTGCAGATGGTGTGATACGCTTGTGATATAATACACAGATCCCACAAGATATCGCATCTTACAATGTTTCCGTTCAATAGGCAATGGGTTTTAAAACTGTAAGTAGAAAACGCTGAAGATGTCATTAATTCAAACTCATGTTTCCTGTTTCTGCGCTTTAAACGGCGCGCAAATTATCAGGCGTTCGCTCTGTGGCCGGCTTTCAGGATATGACAGCAAATGAGGCGGGGTCCCCGTCCTCAAGTAAGTCGTAGTTCAATGGGAAACACACACCAAAACACATAAACAAACAAACAAAAAAACAGAATCCACTGTGATGACACAAGCACTGGAGGGTCGTGAGACCAACAGTCCAGGCCACAGGAGAAAACGCCGGTTGAAAAATATAGGAAGCAACTGACCAAACTCTCCCCAGTAACTCTCAAAGAACAGTGTGGTTTAGATTTAAGCTCAGGGAGCCACTTTGTGTACCCACTGTGTGCCAGGTGCTATATTTAGGTACTTTCACTAGTATTATCTAGTTTAGTTCTTTCAGTGGCAGATTATTCATTAATACTAAGATTATAGAGTGTCAATATTAAGACAGAATGAAGTAAACCCTATAGGCAAGGGGGAACATACTAGAATGCATGACCTTTGCCTCACTGGTTATGGGAAATTTTCTAAAGGAATGAATGTTTCAAGGCCCAGAGATCTGCCTATAGAGTCCCTCCCTAGTCTTCTGTCCTTTCATGGAACTCAATCTCTCTTGAGCATGGCAGCCATAACAATTCCTGAACAGAGGTAACTCTGCAAAACCCTTCACACTGTATCCTACGGGGGTTTAAAGGACTTTCCAAGGGTAATTTTGTTATATGCAGTTTCTACCTTAAGCACTGACTTGGAGCCCAGCTTCTACATGACTGTGTCACCGCTGCTTGTCGAAAGGGTGATGAGCGCTTGGAGGAAACTGTGTCTAACTCCGCTTGAGGCCTGAAGGAGGGCTGGTCATGGAAGGCTTCACCGAGGCGGTGATTTTCCATAACGCGTGAATCAGGAAAGAAAATTCCAGGTCGAGTGGCCAAGACTAGCATATGCTAGGCAGTGACAAAACATGACTGGTTTGGGGTTGAAAGACTAGAGGAAAGGCAATGTCAGAGGAGAGGCTAGCACAGGGGCAGACGGCCATGCTCTGCTGCTTGGACGTTACTGGGTTGCCTGCCTGCTTGCTTTCTCTAGACCTGCTCGTTTTTAACGAACATTTGGCAATGTCTAGAGTCATTTTGGTTGTAACAATTGAGGAAGGGGTACATCTAGTGAGTAGAGGCCAGGGGTGCTGCTAAACATCCCTAAATGTCCCTAAATACAGTACACAGGACAGCTCCCCCGACAAAGAATTGTCTGGCCTGCAATGTCAATAGTGCCGAGGTTGAGAAAGTCTTCTCTAGACCACGGTTGCTTGTTTTCATCGTGTCACGGAATAAGTGAAAAGAGAGTTTAAACTTTGTGTGTTGGAATATGGATGTCTCAGGACAAATATTTATTTGGAATTCCTGTTCCTTTTGAGCTAGGGGTGGGGGGAGGCAGGGGAAAGAGCGACTTTAGAGAGAAATATTAACCTTGCAAATATGCACATTTTCAATTCACATCCTAGTGACAAGCTACAACTTGTAATCAGTATAAAATGATTTTCCGGGAGAGCAAATGCTTATTTTCACTGTCTTGATGTTGGCACTGGATTACTTGGTATTAATCCCAGGGTGACACAGTCACATTTGGAAGCCAGGAAATTTATTTGGATGTCTTATGGGGCCAGGGGCAGCCTTCATTTTACATCCTTGATCTTGGAGAATTTAAATAATAGAGCTGCTTTTCTAAATACACTAGTGGTGTGAAAAGGAAGTTATCTACCCGGGACAAATTCCAAGAGGCAATGCAAAGCCAGGGTAAGGAGGAAGAGAGGATGGTGATGCTGCCATATTTATTGTCAACCCCATGCTTAGCAGCAACAGCTATTAGCACAACAAACAACAAACACTTATTAAACACCAACAGTGTGCCTGCTCCCCTGGCACAAGAGAGCAAGAAATCTGAGAGTTCGAACCCACTCATTCCAGTGTACGTTATAACAGCTTCTTCTCTCACATGTGCGTACACTGTGAGTCTACGCTTGGTATAAGTGTTGTAACAAAAATTTTGTCACTATCATCTCTTATGCATAGCTTTTCGTTTAGAGAAAAAAACAGCAAATTTTTTCTTATAAAGGGCCAGATACTAAATATTTTCAGCTTTGCTAGCCATACGGTTTCTTTGGCTACTACTGGGCTCTGATGGAGTATAAAGCAGCCGTAGACAATATGTAAACAAATGAGTGCGGCTATGTTCTAATAAATCTTTATTTACAAAGACAGGCAGCATGCCAGATTTGTCCTGGAGGCTATAATTCACCAGCTCCTGACCAAGAGTATCTGGTACACTATTTTAAAGCCATTGTCTTCTGAATATTTAAGCAATATTATTAATACTATTACAATTCTTAAGTTTTGATCCAATAATTCCATATCACATAATCTAGTCCTAAGAAAGTCATTGGATTTACACATATAAGCTTTTACAAAAGATATTCACTGTGCTAACACTTACAATAATGAAAATTTAGAAGCTATTTTATTGGCCAAAAACAGGGCATCAGAGAAATCAGAGTGATGAATATTGGGCCTTCTTTAAAACTGATCATTCCAAGCTTTCATGATGTTAAGTCAAGAAAAAGTGAGATAGAAATTGTGCAGTTTGATCTCAATTAGGTTTAAATCCACATATGCATAGAAAAAGAGAAGAAAATATACCAAATTTTTCAGTATGGTTGTCTCTGAATGGTGAGATTATGCGGTGATTTTTCTTGTAAAAGAAGGAGGCTCAGAGAGCTTAAGTAACCTTTCAACGGTCACCTGCCCAGCCAGTTAATAGCAAGCTAAATCTGTCAGATGCCAAACACTTGCCCTCTTTTAATAATTCCACACTGGGATTGTTGGGACAATTAAATAACCTTACATACATAGAACATCCAGCAGAATGCTTGTGACATAGTAGGTACCCAACAAATGGTAGCTGTTAATATCATTATTCTTTGTTCTAAGCGGTTCTGGTGGTTACACAAATCTATGCAAAGGATAAAACTTCACAGAACTACACATACACACACACACACACAAACGAATGTGGAAATTGTGAAAGCTAAGGTCTGTAGCCTAGTTAACAGCATTGGACCACTGTCAATGTCCTGACTTGGATACTGTTCTCCAGCTATTTAAGATTGATGACTCCACTGGGAGAAACTAGGAGAATGTTACATGGGACTCTACTATTTTTACAACTTCCTGTGAGTCTATAATTATTTCAAATGAAAGAGTTTTTAAAAATACAGTAGAACTTTTTAAAAATGCTAACTACTTCCATAATTTGCATCTCATCCATTCAGGTAAGGCAGGAAAAGGTAGAGATGGCTTGTTCCGGTTTATAAAAGGTAAAACTGAAATGCTGCTGACTAATTGCTCTTCTCCAGGTCAATCAAAAAATAAATGGAAACAGAAAAATCAAGTCACCGAACATCCAGGACTCTTTCTTACCAGTTGCTGGCCCTGCCGCAAAAGTTGTCCCATGTTTAATGGAGTTTATGTTCCCTCAACAAGGAATGTGGCCTCTGCAGTTTAAGGATAGACCCGCCATCTCATCCCTTAGGCAGATGTATACAGAAGGTAGTCTCTGGACAAGAATCTAGAATTCCACGAGCAGATGTCCCCGGTTGATGTTTGGAATAAGGGGAAGCAGGAAACAAACAACACTCTTCCAGGAAAATGATAAATACTCAAGTGTTTTCATGTTCTTATTAGTTTTATTATTTTTACATGTACTATTAAAACTGAAAATAAGTTTTATATAAATTTTAAGAAAACTGGCTTAAGGGTGGTTCAGTTATAGCTCTCCTTATAGAAAACTCAACTTGCGAATTCACCAAATATTTGTTGAATGTCTACAGGAGCCAGTGCTGTTCTAGATGCTGGAGATGAGGTCGTGCACTAGACCAGTCCAGTTCCTACCCTCGGGGAATGCGGTTTAGGTCAAAAAGCAATTGGTTGTAGCCTGAGTTTTTCCACTTGCTTGCCATCTGCCTTTGAAAGCTACCTGGGCCTTAATCTCCTCTTCTTGGCCTTTTAGAGTGACGACCCCTGCATGTGCCCACCAACTCCACTCTTGTATTCGACGCAAACATCATTAACAAATCAGGGCGTTCTTTTCTGAGTTTCAAGGAAGACACAGACTTGGAAGCTTTTAGAACAAGTCGACTCTATTGTCATTTTGGGCTGGTTACTTCTTTGTTGTGGGAGGCTGTCTTGTGCATTGTAGGATGTTTAGCGTCACCCTGGCCTCTACCATCTAGATACCAGAAGCACATTCTCACTCTACCCCACATCTTAGTTGTGACAACCAAAATGTCTCCAGGCACTGTCAAATGTCCCCCGGGAGAGGGGTAATGATCCCCACTGAAAACTACTGCTCTAACTATTGCTACCAATGATTAGAGTTTACAGATAACCAAACTAATTGCCATCTCAGGGTCAGATAATGTCTTCAGATCTCTTCCCATTCTTATACTCTGCAATTCCATCAATTTAGGAAAAATGAACTGCATTGTTTTTCTTTCAATTATCTAGAAATAGAAGAAGGTTCTTGATAAGGAAACTGAGGCTCAAAAAGGTTAAATAACTTGCCCAGTTGCATAGTTATTAGAGGGAAGGCTGAAATGCAACTACACAGCTTCTGAGCCCAGGGCGCCCTTCCCCTCTGGACCCTGGCCTCTCTGTTTATAGCAGACAATCCACGAGGCATTCAGGAGCTTGGACTCAGGCTGAAGCATTTGACTTCCAGTCACTGTCCTCGGTTCCTTCTTTGTTTTTTAAACTTTTGATCACACCTGAGTGAATAAGAATGTTTCCTTGGACGAGAAGTGGAAAAATCAGCATTATTGCCTCAAGAAACCAATCAAGAGCAAGGCCTCATGGGTAACATGAATGAAAATGAGACCCAAACCCTGCCTTTGGGAAGTTTACAGTCTACAGCATGCAGTGTTGAGGGTGTGAGAATACACACATAAATTCTGATACAAACATCAACTCATTAAGGCTGGACCAGTTTAACAAGGGTGTTGTACGCAGGAGAAATGACCACCCAACATATAAAGATATTTGCAAAACACTGTGCATCCTTACCGGGGGCATCTGTTCATTAAAAACTGCTCTTCAATCTTCTTTACCCTCCCATTTCCCTCAAAGGTCCACTCCACATGACATCCCAGCTGTTCCTGACAACTCACCGAAAGAATGATCCAAAGTCCCCTCCAAACCCAGCCTCCACTGGCTCTGTTCCCCTGTGCCGCTTCCCACTCCCCTCCCTCTTGCCTTCCCATGTCTCTGCTCTTCCACGGTAAATGGATCAAGACAGCATCAACTCCAGTACTGCTCTGACCCATTTCCCTGATTTAAACACCAAGGCCTAGGTGCTGTGCTGGTGGCAAAGCAAAGTTCTCTCCAGCATGCGGGGAAGGTAGAGAAGCTTTAAATTGAGGGAAGGGGAGTTCAGTCGTAAGAAATAGGAGGTAAAATGATACAAAGAATAAACATAGACCACATCCAACCAGACCAATGAAACAATATCTGAGAAAGTACTTCAAACAGTGCACGGCATAATATAAATAGATTATACTGCAGGCATAGTTTCTGGAGTAAGAAAAATGTGACTTTGAGATGGATCTTGAATTAATGGAATCTGGACCTGTGGAATTGGAGGTGAGGAGTGAGCAAAGGAGAAAGAAGCCCGGATGGCAGCCCAGCAGGCGTGAGCATTCTGTGCAGGAAAGGGTCGGGTGTGTTTGAGGAGCCGGGATCAGTCTCTCAACTGAGGCTCCTTAAGTTTATTTCCTGTCTGGGGCATTCAGTGACACATTTCCAAATGGAAAAATCATTCCCCATCGAGCTAGCCAAATATCTTGAATAAATAATGCAGAAATTATTAAGACATTTTCCAGAGGGCCCCAGCATTTCCTGTCTTGACAATGGAGCTGGATTTGACATCAGCTAATTCAAGAGGTTAAAGAGAAAAGCTTGGCCAATGCAAACTTCCCTTCCAAGTGTTTTTCGATAATGTGAGACTGTGTTGTGAGACGATGCTCGTGATCAGTTTTTTCCAAACCATCTCAACATCTTTGATTAAGTCATGAACATAGCCATATGGACGTGCCATTGGCTGATTCCTGCCAATGACCCTGAAAGAGGCAGGTACTTATTCTCATTATACAGATGAAGAAACTGAAGTGCAAGACGTTAAGTGACTTTCCCAGGGTCACACAATTTGTACACTGTCTACCTGTGTGCTATTTCTCTAAGGAGCCTTTAGAGACAATGACCAAGAGAAAATGCAGATTCTTCTTACAATCTTATCAGAAAAATGAGAAAGAGAGAGAGAGAGAGAGAATGCTTAGAAAATCCCGCCCAAATCTCTAAAAATTACGGAAGTGACAATGCAACCACCTCATCACATTGTATCCAAGAAGACTGGTTGACTTGTCCCAGACCAAGTGGAGGCAAACCCAGTGCTTGAATAAAGTTATTCTCACTCCCAGGAATCAAACAGGCTCCTGAGAATCAGTTTTCTCATCTGTACAATGGACAGAAAAATACCTACTTATGAAATGATAGATTATTTATACAAGCTCTTCAGAAAGTAATAGCACTGTAAAATATATTTTATCATTAGGAGTATCTGAAGCCAAACTGATTGAAGTGAGCACTACCAATTATTATAGGTTG
>RJWJ010044563.1:0-12114 GCA_004363605.1 Indri indri | reverse complement strand
TTCTCAGGAGCATGATTTGGCCATATGCTTCAGGGGTATGGTCTGCGTCTCAGATATAACTCTGAGAGTTTGCAGGGCCTGTCTTACAGGCCTTGCTGACAACTCATAAGGAGCAATGTCATGCGTGGTAATGGGTGATGCACTCAAAATCTGTATAGCCTCTGGGAGAGTTCTAGTCCAGAACATGGGGGAGCTGTCCTTGGACAGTGTACGGATTTGAGTTTTTAACAAACTATTTTTTTTAATGAGGCATGGCCCCACTGGATTATATGGCAGGTGAAATCTCTAATCTAGGTTTTGTTCTTTTGCCCATTTCTGAGTGTCGTGTTCTGTGAAATGGGAACCCTGGTCACCATCAATACCTTAAAACCCTTTAGGTGAAACAAGAGCAAAAATCAAAACACCAAAGGCACGGTTACAAAATTAACTTATCTATAAGCACTGAGAATCTTGTTATACAAAATATAACCATTTGAGTCTTAAGAATTTAGAGACTTTTGTATCAGAATGTTTTTTTGTGGTCTTTTTAAGGATTTAATCATGTTTTAACAAAATGCTTATAAATCATGTCTAGTTCTGATAATGACAGGAAAAGGAAGCTCACAAGTAGGTAAATATTTAAATTACTTTGTAACAAATTTATATTGATTTAAATATAATAGAAAGAAAATTATAAAATGAGTCTTAATGTCTCTGAGTACAGGCCTGGTACTTTGTTTCATGAGAGCAGTTCATTTTGATTTTTGTCTTCTTCTGATTTTGAAAACAAGGCTTTGGTTAACTTGGGTTTGGTGTTAGATACCCATGAGTAAAAGCCATGTAACTCAACAGCATTAGGGTTAGTTGACAATATTTGATATAGCTTTTATTTGATTTGAGGACTTTTATCAAAGATGTCAAATGTTCAAAATGTCTGATCAAAACAGAATCATAGGTCACTGTAAAATAATAGCAATTTACTTAATGAAGAATGATAATCAAAAGACTTTAAAGGCAATACAGAAAGTTACACGGATGCAAAAACCTCAACTTTTGAAAGTTCAGGGGAGCAAGTGACTCTTAGCAATAGCATATAAAGTTTTCTGACCATATTGAATAATTCAGACGTATCGAGAATGTCAAGTATAGAATTAAATTATACTAGAAGAAAATATTACATTTGTAAACCTTTAAGATAAAACATTTTAGTATTAGGCCATAACAACAGACTTAGTCCTGGAGGGGAGAAAGTTACAGGAGCCAGTGAAAAAGGTTGAAGGAGAGGGTTATCATCCCAGTCTTTTTAAGGGGAGGAAAAGCTAAAAGCAGCAACATGTAGCAATAGTGGAACTTCTGGGATATAAAGCTGAGAAGTTTCAAAGGAAGCAGATTATAGAATTAGAATCAAAACTTTTTGCAATTTTATTAAAAGCAAATCAATACTTTCAGAAAAGCTTGTTGTTTCAAGCAAAAATTTTTAATTATAATCAACTTAATCGCATATAAAATTCTTTCATAAATTCTCTTTTAAAAACCTTATCACAACTTATATAGACCATCAATGACATGCTTGGACTTTCTGTTTTGTCCTAAACGTTCCCTTCCTTAAATAACCATTTTATTTTAGCACAAAAATTTACCATACAAGATTCTTTTTCATATATAATTATTCCCCTTTTTTAACCTTCTTTATCAAAAATACATCTTCCTACTCATAACTTTCTCTACATCTCTCTCACCTACTTATTGGCTCCTTTTTATCTTGTTTTAATTTTCTTTCTAACTCTCTATTTTGAATTAACTTTTAAGTAATCTTTGAATTAGACAAAAATTATTACTTTTTCATTAATAAGAAACACATTTTATGTCCATTTACAATCTTCAATTAAAAATATATCTTTTTTTGTATTTCTCTCTCTCTCTTTCTCTCTCTCTCTATATAAAATCATATGTATGTTGACCAGAAGTTTTTAACTCCCAGTAACCCAAACCTTAGTGAAAACCTAGAAAGCAAGAAATCTTGAATTGTCTGTTATAAGCATTTATTTAATTTATATTTACCTAATTTATTTATTTTAGCAGTTTACTTAGATTCTAGTTATCATTTTAAGTTATTTTCTTGTTAACCATTTTTATAGTCAGTGAATATCAGATAGTCACCTAAGTAAGAACCTTAAAGGTAAATATGTAGGTATTTTTGCTTATAACTCAGAAGATTCAGATAATTTCATCAGACTAACGATATTAAATTAGTCTTAACAAAAACTACATAAACACAGATCCCTTTCTGTTTGGCTGGTTTATAGTTTTAAAACCTTTGTACCAAACTCTGACACCTTAAAAACATAAAAATGACTAGTAAACCCGGGCAAAAATGTTTGCTGACAATTTGAAGACATTTTTTATTTTTATTTTACCAGTAATACTTTTTATTTTTAATAACCTAGCTTATTTATCAAAAATTTACTAAATTTACTTGAACAGCATTTAGATTTATTTATTTAATTTATGAGCACACCTTTATAAGTCAATTTGGTATCATGTACATACAACATATAACATAACAAGTATATATATGCAAATATATTTGAACATGCAGGCATACACACATACAAAGATCTTAATAGTTTTTACTTCCAAATTTTAGTCATGAGATAATAATATAAACTCACCAGTTTGCAAAAGATGATTGGATCCAAATTCTTTCTGACAAAGTTGGAACTTGTTCACATGGCCAAACTTCAGTGGCCCCAATAGATAATGTAATGAAAACTATTGACCAAAGTTTTGGGTAAAGTAGCTTCCATGGCAGTTTGATTTTTAAAATGTCTCTTTTACCTTTTTTTTCTCTGTAGTTTCAAATGAATTTTCAATGTTCATATTGTAGCTAGAACTGTGTACTCTAAGTAACTTTGAATTAGTGATGCTATAGACAGTGGATTTTATTTCAACTCCAGTAACTTAACAACTGAAGTTTCAAAGGAGGCAGAAAAGAAAATAGACAGACAAAGATCTTAGTGGACTCTACATTTTAACTCTGCAGGGGCAGACATAGAAGGGAAACAAATTTGAGAATGGCTGCTAACACAATCACCCAATTGCTGTATCTTTAGCTCCAGGTTAACTTATCTCTCCTTGCGTACTGGGCCCATGTACTCAATTGTTGTCACTAGGTCTTCTCTCTCTGCCTGTCTCTTCTGTCTGTCTATCTGTCTCTATGTCTCTCCTCTCTTCTCTTAGCAGGGCCAATGGCTGTCAGTGGCCCCAGATATCACACAAATTTGACTACCTTGGGCTAGAGAAGCTATCTATTCTGGTGTTTCACTGATAAGTCACCAGAAGGACTCAGACTAGCTTGAGTTACACACCCTGTTTGAAATAATTACTGAGGATTGTGAGGCTCTTTTATTGGTCCATCCTGAGTCACATGCCTGCATCTGCAGCCAGGGGCCCGGAGATAGGCTTACCAAATTGATGTCACAGCATATTCACAATCAGAAAGAATCTAATTAATACACAAAAAGCCAAGAAGAACAAGGGAACACGTGTGTGCGTGTACACACACACACACACACACACCCCAAAGTCTGCCTGTAATATTACCTCCAAGGGGATTTAAAATCTAAAACAAAACAAAAAATGGACTAAACTTAGGTGATAATTGTAAAATAATATTTATATATGCACATAAATAAAATATATTTTATATTTCATACATACTATAGTGTAGAAAATATAAAACTATATGTATTTTACACACGAGTTTTGACATATACTTATATACATGTAAGTATACATATATATGCGTGTACATATACATATAATATGTACTATTTTTAAACTATCTATGCCATCAGAAATGTTTTTCTTTTGACTGTGCAGATAAAACTGAGACTAGAAATTTGAGACATAAAGATTTTGGCTCTCTTTTAACTACACGTCTTGACAGTTGTGGGGGAAGGGAGGATAAAGACCCTTGAAAGTAGGTTCACATCTAGAAAGGCAGTTGAAGCTGTAGAAAGATTTATAAGCCCTCGATAAATAATGGGTTGGATTTCAAGATACCCTAATTACCTAGTGAAAACAAACTGGAATAAAATTAATGTCTGTGGAAAATAAATAGTGTGACTTCTTCAAAAGGACAGCAATACATTGTAGATTTTGCAAATTAGACAAGGTTTTGCCATCTGGGGTTGAGGGGAAAAAAATGCTGTTGCCAAATCGATCCTACAATGACTCTAATGATTTATTCCTTCATTATGCACAGAAAGCCAGATAGTATCATCATTCCCAGAAAAAGGCTTATATAAGCCAAAGAAACCCCTAATACTATAGAATCTATGCTGTTCTTTTTATTATTTCATTGTTCTTCTGATATGTTATTGATATACAAAAAGGTATGAAGAAGAATTTAACAAGCACTTGGTACTCACCTAGGTAAAGAAATCATTAAATATTTATTTCCAGGTACCCTAAATACCTGGAGAAAATGAAAACTTTATTTGTAATTTTTTACCCATTTATATAAATGGTGTAATTAATGTTTATTCTTCAGCAACTTAGCTTGCAATTCAACTTCTAGCTCTGATTAACTTATTTATCCTGCTACATAGTGTTGCATTGTCAAAATATTTGAGTATTTAGTTGTCCATTATGTTTATTAATATTGAAGGTGACTGAAAATTTTGCTTGATATTAATTGAACTGTGCAAGCTTTATTTTGATTATTATGTACTAAATATATGTTTTTTCCATACTTTTAACCTCCCTACCCCATTGTGTTTTAGATATATATCTGTAAAAACATATGCATGGGACAGTTTGTTTTTAACAAATATGCTCTGAAAACTACTGCCATTTAACAGATGATTTTAATTTATTTAATTTTATTATGTACACTATATATTTGTATTTATTTCATAATACATATTTGCTATTTTTATTTACTAAATTTTTATATTTTTCCTTTTTCTCCATTTAACATATTACTTTAGATTGACAGAGTTTTTTCGTTTTTGTTTTTATCTATTTCTGATTTGGGAATAATACATAGTGTTTCTAATCTTCTAATGATTTAAACTGATCACCACTTACTCTATATTATTTGAAATAATTTCTACATTTCTTTTCAAATTAGACAATATTTACTATTTTATACTGTCAAATGTTTATTTATATTTATCCATATATATTTCAGGTTATTTATTTATCACTTCTTGTTCTAACTCAGTTCATTTTGCGTTCAATTTCCTCCTTCTTTAGGTATATTCTGTGGAAAGTCCTTCGGTCAGATTAACAATAAGTCTCTGAATTTTGGTTATCTGAAAATATCTTTATTTCTATGCCTTCCCTGAATAATTGGATTTTCAGTTATTTTTCTCAACTCTTGTAGAATATTTTTGTTTTGTGGAAATTCTTCCTCAATCTGATATTCTTTGCCATGAGCTTCTGTTTCTCTTTCTGCATTCTTACCCCTTTTCCCTTCCTCCCTCCCTCTCTTCCTTCTTTCCTTCCTTCCTTCCTCCCTTCTTCTTTTCTGTTCCTCCCTCCCAGCCTTCCTCTCTTCCCTCCATCCTTTTTCTTTTTGTTGTTGTGCAGCAGAATTTTTCTGGTCACAGTATTTGGATATATTAATAGGTATTGATTCAACACCATTAAGATCTCACTTGAGACAGAGCAACCCCAAAAGAAAATTTCAGAATGTGCAAGATCAATAAGCAAAAAACTTTCTGATCTAAAATATATAAAATATTTATCACTTCTGGAAACATTGTAAGATAATCAGGCAACCACATGCCCACAACCAGGTGTCTAGTACTGACAGTGCTAATCTTAGGAACATATTACCTCAGATCCTGCACAATTATTTTTATGTCTTTTACCAGCATGTGTTTACACATACCAAACAGCCTGGTTATGGATGAAACCTCTCTTTTTACAGGAAGAAAACCGAAGCATGACAGCATTAGTCAGCCCGAAGATGCCAGCGCCTTTGTACTTTGATGAATAGACAAGGGCAATAACCTCTGGCAACATGAGCTGATAGGAACAGTGAGTGTGAAGATTAATGCTGGATGAGAAGGCACTTTGGTTGGGTGTGTATGCATCCATCCATCCCAGGGGGGAGAGATGATATTGATCCTGAATGTCGAATAATTCTTTTGCATTCTCCGCGTCCCAGTAGTCTGGTCCTGCAGGCTTCTTTGGCACAATTACATGGGTAGTAGTAAACTAATTATGCATCAGTTTTCCAGAATATTTCACAGGTTTCTATACCTTTCAGTGTCTTAGATTCTGCCAGCAGCAGAAATCTGTGGCAGAGATCTCTTGATAAAAACTACACGTTGCAGTCCTTCAGCTATTAAATTCTGAACAGCTCTTAGAGAAGCAGTTGACTTTAAGGCTCTCTTTACAGAAGGAGAGTGGCTAGTATAATTGTTTGCATCATTTTTATTAGGTTAATCTTCGAATCATTCATTAAGGAATTGTTCTGATGTGTGGGAAAGCAGGACAAAGCATCCCCTCCAATCTGATCCGACAGCACCAGGCTGGTTTCTTTTAAGATCTTTGCTTTGTCTTCATTGTTCTAAGGCATCAGTACAATATGGTGTAGGTTTATTTGTTAGAATTAAGCATGGGATTGTCTGCGCTTTAGAAAAAAAGAATTCATTTACTTTATTTTCTAAATGTCTTGGCATCTACTTTTGCTCTCTTTAATTTATGATGACAATCCTCCTGACATTCTTCCTCATAGAGGTTTATAATTTTGGATCTCTTACTAAAGATTGGTGGAGCTTTATGTATCAGAATCTTATAATACATTAATTGAAGATAAGTTTTTCCAGATAAGATTTAATTTTCTTTTCTTTCAGGTAGCACAGGAAAGTTACTAACAGATCTGGTTTTGATTTTTACTTATCAGATTGTAGTTTTCATAACAATATAAGTAGTATAAATTTAGACCTCAATCTTGTGTAAACAGCAAGCCCATGGTTATGATTTCAGTAAACATTTTTTTTCTAAGCCAGAGCCCAGTTTGAGACAGAAAAAAAAACATACTTGTTATCTCATCTTTGTTTATCAATGGGATTTTTTCATTCTAATCTAGTCTCATTCCAACTTTAAGCAGCTGTTTTAGGTCCAACTCTCCGGTTCATGCTGCCCAAAGTCTTTAGTGCTCTCTCTGGGCTAGTAATTAATAGTTAATAATTAATTGTCAATATGGAAAGCCCATTATAGCCAAGGTTGGCAAATTCATTCAGTGTAGCTCAAAGCACTTTGATATTAAGCATTTTTTTAATCCCTGGAAATTTCCCTCTTTCAATACAAGATTAACCATGCATTCAATTTTTGCCTTATTTTATTTAGATTCCTAGTTTTGTTTATTTATTTATTTATGTATTTTAGAAAGAGTTTATCCTGGATATCTAAGATGCCACTGTCAAAAACATAACTGTTTTCTTTCCTCTGACTTGTGTTTATAACTTTTTCACTAAAATTCTATTTGCTAAAATGTTGCAGTTTGATTTTCTGAATTATAGAGACATAATGTTCTTAAAGTGAAGTTTTGTATTTAAAAATGTTTAAAGCCCAGTTGCTTCATGAAACTAATTGCAAAATAAAAATCAAAATACAATATCAAAAGGTCTAACTTTTATGTCATTGAATTCCTAGCAGAGGAAAAAGAAAAAGAAATTTGGTGATATAAGAGATGAACTATTCAAATTTGATATTATCTCACAGGTCCCTGAGGTTCATGTTGTTCAATATATTTTTCTCTCTCCTCTAAAAATGGATAATTTCTATTAATCTGTCTTAAATTTCTTTGAATCTTTCCTCTGTCATTTTCATTCTGCCTTTCTGTCTATGTAGTGATTTTTTTTGAAATTTCAGATTTTTAAATTTTTTTTACTAACATTTCCATTTAGTTTCTGTTATAATATCTATTTATCTGTTGAGAAATACTCATTTTTTTATTAATTTAAGGTAATTTAACTTTACCTCATGGAGCATGGTTATAATGGCTGCTTTAAAGTCTTTGATGACTCCAATATTTAGGTCATCCTCAGGTTTTTATTTGTTGGTTAACTTTTCTCTTGAGAATAGCTTAGATTTTCCTGGTCCTCTATACGTTGAATAATTTTGGAGTATACCGTAGCCATTTTGTATATTATCTTGTGAAACTCTGAGTCTTGTTAAAAACTCCTGGAGGAAGTACATTTTGTTTTGTTTTATCAGTAAATTGACCTAATTAGGTTCAGACTACAGATCCTGTCTCACCTTTTGCAAGCCATGGTTCCAACGTGAGCTCGATTTTCAAAGACTTTGCTCTGCTACTTCAGATCTACCTCAGGCATGTTCCTCTCAGGAATTAGACTGGGACTAGGATCTCAGTTTATATTAAAGTTCAGTTCTCACAGCCTTTGAGGTGATGCTTTCGGTCTATTCCACACATGTGCATTTCAGGGGAGAATCTGGGACATGTGCCATTCATGCGTAGATTCAAAGACTCTTCTTCAGCTCTCTTCTCTATAGGATCTCTCACACACTCAGCAGCTTCCTGGGTCCCTTTTACTGTCCTCTGATAGAAAGACAGACCTTCCTTAGAGTTTTAGCTCCTTGCTTTATTACTTGCTCATTCGTGCAAAACTGGGTCTACTCCGGGGCACAACAGTGACAGAAAAAAGAAAAAAAAATTATGGGGTCCCCACCTTGTCACTCTTTGGAGTTCATAGTTTTATTTTCCCAGTTTTTCTAGTCGAAAAGATATGTTTTCTCTTAGGGTTTTAGATCTCATACTACTGCCACATTGAGCCTCTGTGGTTGGGACAGCCCTGCAGGCAGGGGCAGAAGGGGAGAACAATAGCAACAACAAAAACCCCATAGTGATCCTATCCCTACCCTAGTGACAGCTAGCAGGGGCTCCTAGTTCCCATTTTCTGGCCAGGTTGTCTCAAGAGTTTTTCTTCCTGCACCTGCTATGTAATTCTACATTGGTGGTATCTTCAGAAATAAGCTGGGAGACAAAAAAGAAAAGAAAAGGTAAAAAAAAAAAAAAACCAAAAGAAAAAACACAACACACACTCTGGTTGCAGATTATTCTTCAAGTTTTGGTTTCCTTCACCAATGTGTATGCTATTTTTAACTTTTCAGAGTCCTTAAAGAGTGGCTTTTGTATTTTATTCAGAGTTTTAATTATAAATAGTGGAAGAGATAGGCTATAATGGATTTATTTCATCTTTTTGTTTTGGCACCAGAAGTTGCTTAGCTGGCAGTGTAAATTCTTATTTCAAAAAAAATATAAACTGATTACCAAAATATTTTCATCTCTCAAACCTTAACAATGCATTTGAGGTTAACTTTCTGTGATCACTACTGATGTGGGCTAGGTATACATCTTGTTTAAAACCAATTGACTTCTATTCGATACATACTTATGCTGCTTTGAATTTACAATCTAATTAGATGCCAGAATTTCTGTAATTCTAACGTTTTCCAAGTGCTCATCAGAAAATTCTTTTTTTTCTCTCCTTAAAGAAAAATGTTTCCTACTGCTGGAAAAGTGCCCTCTACAGTAACTTGTGAAAACAAGGGAACTGATTTTAAACTGCAAAACTCCTTTTAAACACTAATGATAAGGATTCTTTCCTAACTATAATTTCTTTAAAATATGGGGAAATATTTTGAGAAGTCAAAACTTGCATTTTCATGTTTTTCTTTTCTCTCCTTTAATTTCATTAAAATTGTACTGAACGCATTAATTCCAAGTCACTATCATGCCCACAGTTCAATATACTTCCTTGTAGCTTAATGAAGAGGCTATAAAGCTTTCACCTGCTCTTTTTATTTTCAGCAACTTAATGAAAAGTTAGTGGTATCTGCTTTAGGTTCGTTTCTTTGATTTTTTTTAAATGTTCGCCAAGGAGATTGTCTTTTTTACCTCTTTCTAAAAGATTTATAAATGAACACAGAATGGAAGGAAATAATTAGAGATGGCTAGAATACTAAATGCATGGATAGGATTCAGAGGGTGGAAATCCCTATTCATCATTTGGGCAGCTTTACCCGAGAGACCCCCTCAAGAATCTATTGAGTTAGAAGTGACAAAAATAATCAGTTAGTCTGCTCTTTCCTTTGTTGCCCCAAGTGATATGGTACCCAGTGAATTAAGCACTCAAATCAATCACCTACCTGCTTGACACAAAAGCCATTATTATTCTACTCTGAATATTTCAGATATGAAACAGGACAAATTGGGATTTTCAATTTATTCTCTTAACATCAAAAAGTGAGGAATTATGGAAGAAGGGCTGATTCAACCTGGTTTTGGTATGTATTCACACATCTCCCTTGCACTCTCATGTATTCAGGTTGATGAGAAATTAGTTAAACATATAATTGTCATCTCTAAATCATACAAAAAAATTTCATAATTATTTTCCAAAGCAATAATTTTTTAGTGTCAACTGGCTTCAAGAAATAGAATTCTGGAGTAATCAGAGTTAAAAGCATATCACCAACACCTAGGAACATGTCATCTTTGGGGGAAACTATGACTATTAGGTTAAAAGTTTAAGTAGCAAATAACAAAATTAGAAACTTTTAAAAAGTGGTTATGCCTTTTTGGATTATCACCACCAGTGTCTGAGAGTTCCAGTTGTTCTGCATCCTTGCAAGAACTGCCCTTGTCAGCATTTTAGCCATTTCTAATTTTAATTTTAATTTTTTTCCGTTCTGATAAGTATGTAGTGGTATCTCATTCTGCCTCTGGTTTGAATTTTCTTAATGGTTGATGATATTGAACATATTTTTATGTGCTTATTTTTGATCTACATATCCTCCTTTTAAAATATCTATTTAAATATTTTGCCTATTCTTGAATTGTTTGCTTTCTTACTATTGAGTTTAGAGAGTTTTAAAATATATTTATATATATCTGGATGTATATAAATATATATATACAAAAGATAAGTCCTTTGTAAGATACATAGTTTGAATATATTTTCTCCAGTATAAAGCCTCTCTTTTTACCCCTTTAGCAATGTATTTTTCAGAGAAAAATGTTTTAATTTTAATAAACTTTATTCTTCAAATTTTTTTATGGATGTCTTAAAAATGCTTTGCCTAACTTCGTGTCATTAAAATTTTCCTTCTATATATTCTTCCAAAATTTTTATAGCTTTACATTTTAAGTTTAGACCTATGCTCCATTTTGAGTTAGTATCATATAAGGTGTAATATTAAGGAAAGGTTCTTTTATTCCACCCCATATCAATGTTCAATTGGTACAACCCAATTTTTTTGAAATAACTCTGCCTTCTGCTTTCAGTTGCTTTTGCATCTTGCCAGAAATTGGTCATATTTTTATGATTCTGTTTCTGGACTTTCTATTTTGTTATATTGATTCATGTGTCTATTCTTTCTCCATCACTGGCTAACATATTGTAGTATTATAGTAAATCTTAAAATCAGACAGTGCTTCCTCCAAATTTATTTTTTTAATATTATAAATATTTGATAACATGTTTAAACTGACCCATGAAGTTAATACTATCTCAACTAAAATATCAAAGATTTTTTTTTTCTTTTGGTTCTGTAGTTCCTGTGGTGATAATAATGATGTTGATGGATATATACTTCAAAATTGTACAGGCATTCTTGTGGAAAACAAACATGGGAGAAGAATCAGCAAAACTCTGAAAAAGAAATGTGACGAGAGTAGAACAGAACTCTAAGCAATTAAAATATATTATAAAACTACATTAATGAAAATCGTCTTGTACTGGAGCAGGTACTGGCTGACCAAGTAATGAAATATAGTAAAGAGCCTGCCCTGATATAAACATCAAAGCCCTTGAAATCTGAGAAAATAATATAGTATCTCAAATCAGTAAGGAAAGAGGGATTGTTAACCACAGTCATCAGCTGCATAATAATGTTTTGATCAACTACAGATTGCATATGTACCAGTGGTCCCAAAAGAGTATAATACTGTACACTTACTGTACTTTTTCTATGTTTCTATGTCTACTGTACTTTTTCTATGTTAAATATGTTTAGATACACAAATACATACCATTGTGTTACAACTGCCTGCAGTATTCAGTACAGTACCATGCTGTGCAGGTTTGTAGC
>RJWJ010044562.1:0-12117 GCA_004363605.1 Indri indri | reverse complement strand
TGTGTGTGTGTTTTTTATTTTTATTTTTTAATTCATGTGTTCCTCTGGGTCTCCAAGCTGTTCTGTTTCGCTAGATGAGACACCGATTACTTGGACAATTCTTCCTCTCTGACTGATGAATGAATTTGGAGGTTTGTTATTTTTCTTTATTGGTTTAATAGTGTTTGATTCTATTTTCTGGGGGTATTCTACAGGGCATGAGTATCACAGAAGGACCCTAACTCCACGCCCCTGTGTTGCAGAAGCTGGAGGCTGTCAGCCCCTGCTGGGCCGCCAGGAAGGGGCCCAGGGATGGGTGGAAGCTCATCAGCAGCTCTTATTCCTCTGCCAGGACGGACACAGCAAGCACAACAGAGCCTCGGGACTCAACCCCAGCCGTTTTGAGGTCCCAGCACCTCCCAGGCCAGAGAGACACAGAGCTGAAAGTCCGACATTTGTACACTATTCGGGTGATGGGTACGCTAAAAGCCCAGACTTTACATTATGCGATGTGTACATGTGACAGAACTAAACTTATACCACCTAAATCAATCAGAATAATAAATAAAAGATAAAAAGAAGTAGAAGAAAAGGGATTTTCATCCAGGTCACCTTTTCTAACAATCACCTGCCCACAGGTGTTATCTCAACTTACGGTATTTTCCAGATTCTATCTATTTCAACAATGAAAAACAAAATGAAGTATTTTTATGGGCTGTTTAAGAAAAGCTATGTACTGTTAAAGTCCTTTAACAGTAGTGACATTTTAAATAAAAATAATGTATTTTCAAAAACATTATTTGATCTAAGTCCAACTTTAAAAGACCAAATTCTGAGCAGATGCTCCAAAGAGAACTTAAAGAGGGATTCTGGGATTATATTATTCAGGAGCACTATTTATAAAATTTATTCATCATATCATTTTATCTATTGCAGAAAAGAAGTTGAAATGAGAAATGTAAAAATTATTGAGTATTTTATAATATAGCCATTGCATCAGAATAAGATATTTGAATTATAATAGAATATATACATTATTTTATAATAAAGCAGGAAGAAATCATAAACTTTTTTTTAGCCCACCAAAAGGTTCGCAGGTTATTTTATGGTAAAGCATGAACAGTTGTGAGAAATAAGAGTTTTTTCATTTTTCTATTATGAAAAGTAAAGCATTCTAAATTTACCGACTTTTTCTGTGATGCTAAGTGGCTGACAGGAGGGTGTGACCTGGTAGATATTTTGGGAAAAAAATTTAATATATCCCTTCAAGGTTAAGGTAACACTTTAACAAGTGAGAAAGTGGATAGTAGAGAAGGCATCTTGAAAACTGCTATTAATATTTAGCAATGTTACCATTATTAAGTGATAGTTTTAGCCCAAAATAAACAAACTTCGATAAGATTTTCAAATATGTGCATGCTGAAAACTTGAAAAAAAATTATTAGGTTTTGAAACAATTTGTTAAAAGTAATATAGCGCATTCTTATTAGACTAATAAATTTGTATCTTCTTTGATGTCAATCAGTTTTCCTAAAATTTATTAGTCAACTTTCAAGAAAAATAATTTTACTTAAACAGGGGAGAGGATACGATTTTTAAATTAATATCATGAATTACTAATCACGGCTGAAAACGTCCTCCCATTTGGCTCAACATTTTTCGGTAAAGTATCCTTTTCTACCATGGCAGTTATTATAACCAAGCAGGAAATAAACAGTACTTAAGAACCAGATCCTTGAATTTCAGTATTATAAGGTTTAAGTTAGATTTGAAAAGCACATTTAATCATATTGATCACATTGCTCTTCGGTCCTTTATTGTAGAATGATTCCAAAACAAAATTATAATACCAGAAGGCTTTTAAACTGATAATAATAAAATTAAAAACTGTCTTTCAGTTTTTATCTTTACCTGATCTGTTTTTAATTGTTATCTTTGGGTATGCTTTAATGCTTTACAATGTGTAGGATACAAATCTAATAGCACATGTATAGAATTCAGAAAGCAATGAGTAAAGATACATTTGGAATGCGTGTTCAAAATACTGATGAGTGCACCATTAGAAAAGTGTGAAGAACATTGAAACCAGGAGAGCAGAAAAGAACCCAAATACTCGCAGCATTCAGGAAAGTAGGTCAGAGTCTACAAACCTCTGCTTGTCATACCTAAGAAATGATACTGAAAACGTAAGACGGTAGAAAATGACAGACCAGACTCCTGGTCTTCTCAAGAGCTTACTTATTTCCTAAAACACTGTCTATGAATTTTTCCTACTGATTAGAATATGAATTAGAATTAAGTCAATATTGCTAGCAAAATACAGGAAGAGTTTGTTTGCCTTTAACAACTCCCCTCCTCCGTGGGATTCAGATATATTTCAGATTAAAAACGCTTTAAGACAGAGGCTTTCAAAAGAAATGTATAGTTTTGAAGACACGATAACACTCAAATCCTATTCTTCTCTTTTCAATTCTTCCTTATCCTGTTCTTGGCAGTACAAGGGAAGAAGGGGAATTATTTTGAGTAGATATTTTAAATAGGCCATAATCGAGCATCAGTGAAATTCTAAGACACATGTCAGAAATCCCAGGCATGTGTTCTTCATCTTTAACAATTCTGTGTTAGTTTTTAAGGAAAATGTATCTGAGCCCCACGATGTTTGTTTAGCAGAGATATTTTACTGCAATTAGCTGAGAATGAAAGAAACAAAGGGAAGTCAGTTAGAGCTATCTGGTCGTTTGGAGCCACCCAGCATTAACCATCAGCTGATGGAAGAGTCTAGAAACTTTTGCTTCCTCGGAACTTCTTATAATTAACGTGGTTATTAATATTATACCTCACGGTCAGAAATCAGTAAGCCACTGACAAAAAAGGCACTGCTTAAGTTGCACGTGAAATTTAGTTCTTCTCTAAAACTCAGAAACATCTAAATTAACATTCCTCCTCAGAGAGTTTGCATGCCTCTGCGTACCTGCAGAGGTAACTAGCTCAATGCACTCACAGCTATATAGTCAGGAAATGTGATTTTTTTTTAAAAAACAGCAGGACTGGTCCTTTTAAACAATGTCTGCAGCCTCTGCAGAAGAGAGTGTGGGGTACTAAGGAGGCGCTATTGTTTCCAGAGCTATACATCCCCCACGCCCCGCCTTAGCCAGTTGCCTGCCTACGGAACATCTGTGTTTATTTTGCATGAGAAAGTTGCTCCTTGGCTCTGCCAGAATGAGCTCTGCTGTGGGACTCTGGGTTTGTGGATTTTCCGTAGGGTGGTGATAAAGCTCGAGTGGCAGGACGTTGTTTTTGTATACGATGCATATTGCATGAAGTCATCTATATTTAATGACAAGTGTGCTATATTTTTAATCTTTATAGCTTTTATGTGTGCGAGAGGTTTTAATAATTGGTGCTGGGATGATGGGAACGTCCCAGAAATGCTCAGCACAACTGCTGTGGTTCTCGGCCCACGGTTTGCACAGGTCGTAAATTATGAAACTTGATTAGCGATGGACTTGGCAATAATCCTCATCTTTTGAAGACGCCGATCTGTAGCATTGTGGGCACAAAATATTTCTATTCACACTTTTAATATTCACCTCAATAGCCTATGCAAAAAAAAAAAAAAAAAAAGAAAACCCAGAAGAAAAATGATGAGCTATTCAGGGAAATGAAATTGGTTTCCTAAAGAATTTCTTAAATTTCTAATCCTATTGGCAGAGATATTTAGAATTCCACCTGCAAAAACTAAAGCAGATTCGCTTTAGAAATTATCCAGTTAAGGTTCTACTATTTCTGCATATGACTGTAAAGTTTTAAATGCTGTAAATTCTGCAATGTTTCTCTTAAAAAAGAGGGCTTTGTGAGGAAATCGTATATTCACAATCAATCACTAATAGGTTGCAGTTATAAATTTCGGAGATCTAACAATTTTAGTTAACTTTCATTTTCAACAGTATCAACGTACTTTTGGCTGGGTATGTTGGCTGGTTCCAGAACACAGCCCTTCCCTTCCTAACTCCAAACACGGCAGTTATAAAAGGCACCCTAAAAGGCTGACCCTCTTAAACCCGAGTCATATATGCATATGATTTCTAAGTCATGGGGTCCATATGTGTGTCTTCTACTTTTCTGAATATTGACAAATTTTTCCATGTAGAGACTTACATGAGAGATTCCCCATTGCTCTCTCCAGTACTTGGTCTTGACAGACTTTGTCAATCTTGGCAAAACTATATTTTGATTTTTAGTTATTGATTGCAAATGATGTTGAGCATCTTTTTATAAGTGTTTTGGCCATTCGGCTCTCTACTTCTGGAAATTAAAGATCCTTTCCCATTTTTATTGCTTTGTCATTTTATTTCTGATTTATAAGAGTTGTTTCTATTAAAATTCTCATACTAAATCTTTATTAGTTTTAGCAATCACAGATATCTTTCCCCAGTCTGCAATTTATCTTTTCTTCTTAATTATGGTATCTTTCGATGTACGGAAGCTTTCTATTTTAGTACCAGTACTATTTATGGAGCAGCAACTGGTCCTTTCTTCCATATCTACTCTAACATTCTGAATGCAGGTGATATAAGGTTATATATGGTTATTTTTCTGTTTTAATTCTATCCTATAGCTTTAGTCACACTTGTCTTATTGTTGACTATCTTGCACAACATAATTTCAATACACATGTAAATATTTTGCATAAAATTAGTCTCGATTGTTCAACACCTTACGCATGACTATTGATAATAATGTTTTACACTTCTCTTATCATTCCCGCGTATTGTTAACTTTGTTCAATAATTTTTCTAGCTACCATGAGATCTTTCTTAATCTTATATTCAAATATTATTAATAATATGTAACAGATTCCATTTTCTTATTCTATCACAATGACTAGCTCTTTTAAAACAGTGTTAACCAATGAAGGTGACAGTAGGTGTGTTTGTTGTTTTTTTTTTTTTTGACACTGATGATATTTAACCATCTTAAAAACAGCAAGGTAAAGAAAATGTATAAACAATCTCACACTATTTCCATCTCAGTTTTAAGCAACTGTATCACCAAATAACACTCTATGGTTACTGAGACAATAAATCGGTTTCGTTGATAACACATCCTCACTAATTACATTCATAAAACAAAATATTTGAGACAAAGGGCAGAAGTATTACAGATTAGATCATCAACCCTTAATAGCCAATATGTGTTGCATGAGAAGATATAAAGATATAATTCACAAGAAATTAAATATGTTTTTTATGAAAAAGTAATGAAATATTGTTCGACATAAAACTAGCAAAGATAAAAATGCCTAATACTTGATGCTGGCAAAGTTACAACGAAATATGTCTATTGCACAATACTGTTGAATAATAATCGGTACATTCTTTTTAGAAATTGCTTTAAAAATGTGCATTTGGGAATAATTTTGTGTAGAAAAGCTGGAGTAGGCAGCAGACCAAATACTTTGTGAGGTCAGAAAAGTTTATCCTTGTAGCAGCCCTTCAACCTCTATCCTCTTCCAAGTCTCAATAGAGCTGTTCACTTTCCTCGTGATCTCACTAACTCTGTTCTGCTCCACCCCCTGCATAAAATAAACCCTTTATAATGAAGAATTTGTTTAACAATTAATACTTTAGAGTAAACTTAGTCCCAATAATATTTTTAATTTAAGTGGGATTTCTTTTTTACGTACTAAAATGATACAGAATGTTAATATTTGGAAATAATAAGGAATATGGCTAATATTTGGGGGGACAAAAAGCCACATACTCATCTTACTTCTAGAGCTGGGTCTGAGCAGAGAGACGGAATTTTTATTTATTTATGTATTTATTTATTTTTGGTGGTGAATTTTTTTTTTTTAAGAAAATGGCTTTATTGTTTTGGTAAAAATACTGTGTCTAAAATCACTGTGGAGTGGCCACAGAGCTTCATGGCTAAGAACACGATTCTGGAGGCCGGATGCCTTGGGTTCAGTGCCTGTCTTTTCCATTCACTGACCATGTGTTCGAGTCATGACAGAATTCTTAGGTGAAGCATTCTCGCTATACGAATGTTTTGTGTTTGCGCTCACGTGTGCCAGTTGGTCGAGAGTCAGGCATAAAGCAAAAGGAGTCCTCTATCACCCTCTCTATTCCTTCGGAAACTATTAACTCAAATCTCAAAGCCGTGGACTTCATGAGAAGCACTTCCCTAAGGCAGGATCCCCCAAACTGTGTTTCCCAGAAAAACAACATAATATTACCAGACATTTTGTGAAGAAAAGAAGACAATTAAGTTTGGGAAAAGCTCAATAAAGATATCCCTATTATATTTCACAAGACATCATGGAACGTTTTATATACTAAATACATAAATATATGAAATATATTTATACTAAATATAAAGCTTTCAGAAATATACATATGAGGAAAATATAATCTGTTGATGGCAGTTGGGAGGCACTTTCTCCCAGACATCCCTTTCTTCCTTTCTTTTCCCAAAAGAGTAAATTAGTAAAATAAATTCCATACCTCACCATTGAAATGTAGGAGACTCCTGATCTAGAAGTGAAACAAAGTTTTCTACCACTTAGAACTTCCCTGTTACTCTTACTGTAATTTGACAATTTATTTTTTATTTTTTATTTTTTTGAGGCAGAGTCTCACTCTGTTGCCCAGGCTAGAGTGCCGTGGTGTCAGCCTAGCTCACAGCAACCTCAAACTCCTGGGCTCAAGTGATCCTCCTGCCTCAGCCTCCCGAATAGCTGGGACTACAGGCATGCGCCACCATGCCCGGCTAATTTTTTTTCTATATATTTTTAGTTGTCCAGCTAATTTCTTTCTCTTTTTAGTAGAGACGGGGTCTCGCTCTTGCTCAAGCTGATCTCGAACTCCTGAGCTCAAACGATCCTCCTGCCTCGGCCTCCCGGAGCGCTAGGATTACAGGCGTGAGCCACCGCGCCCAGCCCTCATTTGACAATTTAGATGCTCATTTAAAAAAAAAATCCACATCTCAGGGAATCCCTTCTCACCGAATAATTCGGAAAGGCAGTGGTGATGGAAAGAGAACCATGAGGACATGTGTCGAGACGATGCTTTAAAAATTCATTCTCGAGATACTTTTCAAGAGACAGGACTTCCTGATGATCGTCTGGGATCTGACTACTGATAGAACATTAGGAACGTCATTAAGCTTTAAAACTTTGAGAGGGCTGCGTCGTCCAATTATTTCCCTCGGCGTTTCAAACTCACACACCATTGAACACACACAGATCCAAGTGCTCGAAGCAAATGTGTGAGGGTGAATGAAGCAAGAGACGAGGGAAATTCTTTACTCAGAGGCAGGCTGAAGAGTGCTGCTCGGGAAGCAGAGATTCAACCAGAACAGAAAGTTAGAATGTCGAGTATTCGTGCCAAGAAACGCACATGGGATAGTGGGACTGGAGTGATGTAGTTTCCTGCTATCGAATGAGATCTCAGCAAAAAGCAAAAGAATGACATGAAAGAATTTCTAAAAAATGAACGTTATTACTGAAACTACAAAAAAAAAAAAAAAAAAGCATCGACTTCTCTTTCCTCTTTTGACAGTTCCAGTTACTGGGCTGGGAGCTGCTGTCGGGGAAGCTTGTTGGTCGCTGCCCTGTTTGTTGCTGATCCCTAGTTCCTGGCACATTGCCCCAAATAGACCAAGTTCTCAGTTTACCTCGGGGGTGTCCAGTTAACCCAGCACGAGGTGTGTATAAAAGGAGTAGCGGAAATCATTGCATTTCTCTCATTATGGTCCTAAGGCTGTCACTGAAGCAACCATGTAACAAATTACAGTGTGTTTGTTAAAATGGATTGGGGAAAAACAATCTCAGAGAAAATGAACAAAACTTGGGGAAAAACAATCTCAGAGAAAATGAACAAAACTTGGGAAACAGAGAAAGAAGGAGGAAAGAAAAGTGACTCTAAGTGTGCTAATTTATTCGTATTTCACAGTAGGTATTCAGTAGATATGGCCTCATTTCTGAGGGTGTTAGACTGAGAAATAGAAAGTATAACATTATTCACTCAGGTGGCGAGATTTGGTAGTGAAATGTTCTGAATGAAAGAATTATAGAAGCAAAAGATGCGTGCGGGGGGGCCTCCAGGGAGGTTCTGTTTGGAGGTTAAGAGTTATAGGGCCTGGAAGGAGAGCGCCGTTGAGTGCCACGGGGAATTACGAGTTTAGTTTTAGGTAAACTGTGAACTATTTTGCTGTTGGATTGTAACATAGAAACTACATGTAACATGTTTCCATTCAGGAGGCTTCTACGGGTTTCCCTATTAAATAGAACATAGTGATAGCATCGCGTTTTGAATCAAAACAAACAGGATTTGAATGCCGGCTTTCATCACTTACTAACTGAATAATTCTGAAAAAATAACTTTACTGAATCTATTTCCTTATCATTAAAACGGAAATAATAACTACCACCTCAGAAAGTTGTTTTCAGGACTACATGAGAAAATGCAAGGTCCTGTTTTAGAACAAGTCCCCAGTAAATGGTACATTTAAATATTTACTCAGTGACTTTGCCCCTGGTGAGATACAGGATTTAATTTCTCCTCTTAAAGATCTTCCAGGTTTCCTGAGAGATCAATCAAATACAAATATCGGGAATTTATTTGACAAATTTTTATTGAACACCTACTATGTTCCGGGCAGTCTTCTAAGTTTTTGGGATATAGCTGTTATCCATACAGAAAGATCCCCACCCACACAGACCTTGTGTTCCAGTGGGCGGGGAAGACAATATACAAATGTACAAATTTCTGATAGTGAAAAATGCTGTTAATAAAAATATATTAGGAAAAGGAGACAGAGGCCGGTAATCAAGAACAAGCTAGGGAGAGATTATTTAAATGATCTTAAATGATTATTAAATGATTATTTAAATGACTTAAGGAGGGACCCTCTGAAGGACATTTGAGGAGAGCCCCGAACCCAGTGAGGGAACATCCTGTGTGAGGTCCGTAGGGGAGCAGCACTCCGTTCAGAAGGAATATTTAGGGTAAAGATCTAAAGTAGAACAAACCTGGCATGTTGAAGAAACAGCAAGAAGCCAGTGGACAATGAGTGTGCTTTCTAGATGAGTAAGAAAAAAATAGTTTCATTGCGTGAAATGCTATTATGAAATCATTGTTTAAAAACTCCTGCAGACAACATTCAGTAGTTCAACACAAGTTTTTATGGGTGATTTCTATGCTAAGTCTTGGAAGTATATTATTAAAAAATATGAACTTGCCTTTGCTTTCATAAAGCCTATAGTCTGGTGTTATGTTTTCATCGCTGTTAATCTCTACAGTTTATTTATACTAAATTTGTCCTGCAACCTAACCACATCTAGTAGCCTAGCTGGGAATGGGGCTTTGCTGTATTTGGCAGAAAAGAAAGGAAGCAATGCTCTTCCTAAGGTCTGTAAGAAGTCCTAAGAAATAATCATGGTTTTCAAGTTTCAAGTTTTCAAGACAAGCCTCAAAGCCAATTTTAAATATTTTACAGCAAAGAAAAATGTTAGAAGGTAAACACAATTTATTAGGCCATATAGAAATCATGGCTGAATGAGAACTTAACTGAATGATAGCCTTCTCTGGTTGCTGTGCAGTTGTGTTTAGTTTTATAGAGTATTTTACATATTTTTATGTCCTTTGTGTATAGTTGAGAACTGAATGAAAAAGTTTTACAGAAAAATGGAAATCAAGACTAGTGAAAAAGCAGAATAGAAGTGAAAAAGTGAATATTATTGGTATAATTTAATAATAACTATATGATGTACATTTAATATAATAATTTAATGCATTTGTTACTTAAGATAAGCCAATGCAACCAAAAACACAGAAGGGTATTAAAAACATACTTAAGGCTGGAAATCCTGTAGCTACCTACGAATGCTTAAAGAATCAATTTTATAGAGACTGACAGATCCATAGGGGTGTATCCAAGAATCCTTGACGGAGGTGATCGTTCATTTCACAAACATTCCGCAAACACACAGCAGGTGCCCGGTAGGTGTTTGTGGATTGTCTGACTTACTGGCCCAGAGGTATCCAGACAACTGCTCCTGAAGCCCAGATCCGCATTACCTAAGATTCATAACGAATCGGCAAGCCGCTTCCTAAAACGTCACTGCCTCACTTCTCACTCTAAGTAATAAACTTTTACAAATTGGTATAACGCAGAAATGCGCAGGTCTAGGCATCAAGAGGAATCAGGTTCGAATTCTATCTCTGCAATGACTCAGTGACATCTTTCAGAAAATGAGGAAATGCTTCTGTCTTTACACAGTTATTTTAGATTACGTGTGATACATTTACACTATAAAAATTTCTTCCCTCCTTCCTTCCCACCCTCTCTTCTTCCTTCCTTCTCCACTTCCTCTTTGCTATAGAACCTGGTTTTGTAAGATTAACCCATTGGTGTGAAGGAAGTGTAAGAAAGAGGGATATTTCCACATATTAATTTTTTTTTTTTTTTTTTGAGACAGAGTCTGACTTTGTTGCCCAGGCTAGAGTGAGTGCCATGGCGTCAGCCTAGCTCACAGCAACCTCAAACTCCTGGGCTCAAGCGATCCTCCTGCCTCAGCCTCCCGAGTAGCTGGGACTATAGGCATGCGCCACCATGCCCAGCTAATTTTTTCTCTATATATATATTTTCAGTTGTCCAGATCATTTCTTTCTATTTTTTAGTAGAGACGGGGTCTTGCTCTTGCTCAGGCTGGTCTCGAACTCCTGACCTTGAGTGATCCACCCGCCTCGGCCTCCCAGAGTGCTAGGATTACAGGCGTGAGCCACCGCGCCCGGCCTTCACATATTAATTTTAAAATATGTCCTCTTACAGCTTAAAAATTACACTGTCTGGTTTTCTTTATTTTTTTGTTTGGCCGTCAATATTTATGTTATTTGTTCTCCACAAAAGAGAAAAGAGAAAATACTTGACACACAATGACACTGTCTGGTTTTGAAAGGGACCTCAGGTTCCTCCGATCTCCTCTGTGTTTCAATCTATAATTTCCCAGCCACGTGATTGTCCAGCCGATGCTTAAACAGCTCCAGCAAGAAAAATCCTACCTCCCAGGACTGTCTCGCCATCAAAAAATATTATAAATTGTGTATCACAACCATGTAAAACTATAGCATCCACTAATATTAAGGATAGTTTGCACAGTACAGTAAATTAATTAAATTATCTTCAGTGAATCCATTCGAATGGAAACTTCGAGTTTCTTACAATTTCTTTGCAAAGATCTCTAAAGTTGTATTTTTACTGATATTCTTAAAATAAATTCCTGTAACAGCAAACCTATAAAAGGTTCATCACACACCAAATACCTCTCTAACCTTTTAAGCTTTCACAGTAAAAACTGTCTTTTTTATTTATATAAGTTTGGGAAAGATACAAATGTAATCGTAACCCCCAAGGAAAAATTTTATGGCAGTTTTCGGAACTCTTCACTATAAAAACTACTCAAACCCACAAACATAAAAGTTTTCAATAAAATTTGTTTTAGGTACTGGCAATAAAACACCCTTTGCTTGCCTCTCAACTCCAAATTCCAAAGCCATAACTTCCCAAACGCCAAAGATATAGCTACACACTCACCAAACTTTTAATCTCTCCCAACTGAAAAGCACCATTATTATATATTAAATATCACTGATATTTTATATTTAAGGAATCTGTATTAATGGGAATAAAAGAAAAAATAGGTTGTAGTAGAGAAATCACAAAGAGAGCGTTACACAAATCACTAAGGCATCTTTAACCACTGTATTTTTTTTTGTTGTTGTTGGAAAATGGGATCTCCTAATTTATTTGGAAAATGAGACACGGGCGTCGTCAGGCTGACAGGTTAGTCTGGCATTGACTCATCTGGGTTAAGTTGATCCTTTCTCTGCCACGATATTTTACTTTTTAAACAATGTCCTCATGTTTTCACCTAAACATGTATGTTATTTTTAATCCTGAATATGTTTCATAATTAACATTTAAATAATAAGAGAGAAAAGTATGCCTATAAGCATATAAATGATTAATTTTAGAAAGTCTTCTGAAATTATGTGCCTGATCTATACTAGGGGCATTCGGAAAGCTGATTTCCATCCAGCTCTGGCCCTACCAATACCATTCAGAGATGCCAAT
>RJWJ010044561.1:0-12126 GCA_004363605.1 Indri indri | reverse complement strand
CCTCCCGGGGACAGAGTGTCCCGAGGAAAGGACCTGTGAAGGACGCTAGCTCAAGGTCGTCCTTAGCCAGCCCGGGCTACCCAGAGCACAGTGGAGCTGGAAGCACAGCCCAGTTTAACAGGGAAGGAGAAGCTTGAGGCCACTGCTGGCTGGGCCGCTCTGGGGCAGAGCAGACGCCCGGGCCACAGGGCTGCGTCTGGGCTGCGTCTGCTTCCCTCCTTCCCTGCTGAGTCCAAATGGGCCTGCCAGTTGTGTGGATGCGGAGGCTGGGCCCAGGCACACCTACTGGTTCAAAGAAGCAAACAGTCCTCACAATAGTGGCTTTGGCTGCCTGAGTTCCGGCCAAGAATCATAGCTGGTGGCTGGCCGGGACCCAGCATGCCCCGCCTCCCACCCCGAGGGCCGAGGGCCGTGCAGCCATCGCAGACCTGGGCCGCCACGCGCACCCTGGCCACGCCCCGTCTGCAGCCCAGTGGCTTTGCTTTGATCCTTGGAGGCTGAATGGCGAGTGTCAGGGCTGAGGGCGGCAGGCGAGGGCTCTTCCCGGGAGGGAAGGAGGAGCCCGCCAGCCATGTGATAAGGCGAAGGCTGTGTGTGAGCAGGGCCTCACCGTGCTGGCCCCACATTCCTCAACGCGCTCTCAAGCCCGAGGAGCTCCGGCACCTCGGTGCAGTTGTGGAGTGGAAAACATGCCGATGTCGGCTCAGCCCCCAAGGTGCCCCCTGGGCGCGTCACCGCCTTCTGCCTCAGACTGTGGGACTCGGAGGGGTGGGGACATGGCCTGGGGCTCAGGCAGGCCCCTGGTGGGGACCAGGGTTCTCACCACCTTCTCTCCTGGCCTCCTTCCCAGGCCCAGGCCCAAGGCACGCAAGCAGGGCGTGAGTCCCGCGGACATGTACCGGTGGAAGCTCTCGTCCCATGAGCCGTGCAGTGCCACCTGCACCACAGGTACTGTCGCGGGGTGCCAAGGTAGTGGGGATCGGGGCTGGGGGAGCCCCAAACTGCCCACAGGGCACTTGTCTAATGGCTTCCTGACCTGGGGGCAGGATGTGTTGGGAGTTAGGGTGTCAGAGGAGGGCACCCCAGTTCTCATGGTGCCATGGCCAGGCCCAGGCCCAGGCCCTGGGGGGCCACCAAGCCACCCCCAATGACCGCTCCTCTACTGCCATTCATGTTTCATCTCACTGGGGCGCACGCCCTTTGGGTTAGAAGTGAGAGACCTAGGCAGAGAGGACTTTTGTTCGCAGCCAACGTAGGAAGAGAGAAACAGACGCTGTGATCTGTGAGTGACCGCGGAATCAGTCAAATGCTAGGACTGGACCAGCAGGGGAGGAGTTGGGGGGCAGTGACCTACCCTCCGGTGGAGCCTAGACAGACACACACCTGCGGCTGGCAGGTGTCCAGCTGGGATCTGAGCCCACGTCTGTGGGACTGTGGTGTGGCCGCCACCGGCACACTGAGACGTTGGCTCAGGCTCTAGGGCGGGGCCGCGACTGCTGCCCGCTCTGGCTCCCTCCCCTGAGGGTGCCGCGAGGTTAGATGTCAACCCTGGACCTGCTCTTGGCACCCCCAACCGGCCAGGGCTTGGGACAGCCCTGCATTCTCTGGCTGATGAGGATGCCGGGCAGTGGGCTGGCTGTCTGGGCTTGACGGCAGCCCCACCCCACAGCCTGGTGCGTCTCAGGGGATGGGCCCTCAAGACGGGGAAGGAGAGAGGTGGCCCCGGCGGCTGCGAGCCTCACACTCTGTTCACGCTGGCCCTGCCTCTCCCGTGCTGGAGAACAGGGTTCTTCTCCAGTTACCAGAGGCTCTGGGCAGGGTGCCGGGTGCAGGGCACGGCCATGCCCATCCTGTCCCCGCACCTGGCCTTCTGGAGGGGAGGAGCCCGCTTGGGGGCTGCAGGATGAACCCTGCTCGCACCACCTGGCGGGGGGCAGAGAGAGACAGAGGGGCACACGGGGTGGGGGGCAGAGCTTCCACCCTGTGATGGGCTCTCGCCCCTGAGTCTCCCGGGTGACCTTTGTAGAAGGTTCCATTTCGGGGTGAGCAAGTGAGGCCTGAAGGGCCTGGGAGTGGCCGTGTCACCCCCGGAGATGCTGAGCTGGGACTCGAATTGCAGCCCGTCTTTACCGAGGCCTGCTGTGTCCCCACTCGCTGGGAAGGCAGGATGAGCAATCAGGCTCCTGGCGGGCTCTGAGTCCCCAGCCCCGAGCCCCGGTGTCTCTGAGGCCCAGAACATTCCAAGCAGGCTGGCCAGGAAGCTGTCTCCCCTCAGAGAAGGCTGGAGACTGCACAGCCCAGCTCTGGTGGGAGGCGAACCGTGATCACGGCCCAGCCCGGCCTGTACGGAAGGAGAAGCCCCGCGGCAGCCGCTTACCAGGCCGGGCCATTCTGTCCGAGCTGAGGCTGGGGAGCGGGACGCGCAGCCTTCAGACACACGCCGCGAGGAAGGGGCATGCGTGGCCGGGCCCTCCGACAGGGAAATCGATTTCCTCCTGGGGGAGTTGGCACCCACAGGAGCACTGTTCTGTGATGCCCGTCACCCGGGAAGGCCGGTCTGTCCCTTCCATGCGTGTGCGCAGACGCACAGCAGCAGCGAACCCTGACCCCATGCAAGCAAATACAGTGATGAATTTAGAAAGTTTGAGATGACATTTGTTAGGGACTGAGACATGCCACTGGAGGGCAGAGAGGGCTGCAAACCGAACATGACGTCTGAGAAGCTGCCAAGGGCTGGATGACTCCCCCCTCCCCCCACCATCCACAGACGGTGGCTGCTGGATGACTGAGAGGGTGGCACCTGCTGTACCTGCCTCTGCAAGGACCAGTCTGGGCTTGCTCAAGGCCCAGGGGAGTGACAGGGGACCTGGGTGCCCAGCCTGGGCTGGAGGGGCTGGGTGGGCTGCAAAGAGAAGAGTCAGACCCTGCAGGCAGCTAGCTCAGCCCCAGAGCTGTCCCTGTCCAACTGCCCCATGAGTTGGTGACTATCATGACCCTCAAGCCAGGAAGCCGGGCAGGCCCTGAGAGGTCTGGTGACTTGCCGGGGGTCCCCAGGTCTGCTGGCCTCCCAGGTCCTGGCTGTGAACCACGTGCCTCACAGGCTCTTTCCTGTCCCAACCCAGGGGTCATGTCGACATACGCCATGTGTGTCCGCTACGACGGCATTGAGGTGGATGACAGCTACTGCGACGCCCTAACCCGTCCCGAGCCCGTCCATGAGTTCTGCGCGGGGCGGGAATGCCAGCCCAGGTACCTGCCCCAGGGGCCACGGGCGGGTGCTGGCGGGGGCGAGCCAGCTCTGCTTTGCTCTGCCTGGAGTGGCGGCCGGACTCAGTGTCCTGCCCCTTAGCGGTGCGCTGTGGGCAGAGCCGTGGGGGCCTGCAAGCAGGGGCACAGCAACCCGGAGTTGCAGTCAAATCTGTCACTGTGCCTCGCACGCAGTAGGTGCTCATAAATGCTTGCCACTGTCGATTTAGGAAACATTGTCAACGTCACTCTAGACTACAGTGCTGTCTTTGCCCCCAGCCTGCTGGGAGCATCTCAGGTGTTCGTAAGCTGAAGGGGTTACCCCTGAAGCTCCATGCCGACTGGCTGTCCCTCAGACGGGGTGGAGGCCCTGGCTTTCTGGCCCCCAGGCCTCCCACCCGGCCTCACAGGTGCAGGCTGAGCCCTGAGCACACCTCCCTAGTGACAACCAGGGTCCCCAGATGAGCCCAAGGGTGCTGGCTCCAGCGACAGGAGTGATCCCTCCTCGGAGGCTGAGCGCTCCTGCTCCCACAGGGCCACGCTCCCTCTGTCCCTCCGGCCTACGCCAGCCCCGCCTCACGCTCCCCACACATTTGCTCCTTTCCGGGGAGGGCAGAAGACCCCGGCCGTCTCTGGAGTGCTGCCTGGGCCCTCCAGGGTGTGGTCTGGCTGGGCCTGTCCTTCCCCTCGGAGCCCCACTGGCTTGGCCCTCTTATTCCAAGTCTGTCTTCCTGGAGGACTTCGGGGTCTTGTTCACAATCCGGCCAGCTCAGGCTGAGTGGGGGTGCGGGGTCTGTGCTGGCATGCTGGCGAGGCCCTTCTCTGTTCACTCCCCCCATCGCTCAGCCCTGTGGGGGCCGTAGCCACCTGTGTGACTCAGCAGGGCGTGCAGGTCACTAAAGTCTGACGCACACTCGGGCGCCCTCCCACCACCCCGCTCGGGTGCTCCCTGGAGACCACCAGGTGTCTCACAGCAGCAGCCCACGCCCTCCCGTCTGCCCGGCCTGTCGTGGTTTTGGACCACAGGGGCGGGGGGGGGCACATCATCTTCGGGGGTGCGGGGTTGGGGGGGTCCTGGCCGCAGAGTGGGGGTCACTGAAGGCCATCCCCGCCCGAGGCAGGTGGGAGACCAGCAGCTGGAGCGAGTGCTCGCGCACCTGCGGCGAGGGCTACCAGTTCCGCATCGTCCGCTGCTGGAAGATGCTGTCGCCCGGCTTCGACAGCTCCGTGTACAGCGACCTGTGCGAGGCGGCCGAGGCCGTGCGGCCCGAGGAGCGCAAGACGTGCCGGAACCCGGCCTGCGGGCCCCAGTGGGAGATGTCCGAGTGGTCGGAGGTGAGCTGCGCAGGCGTGGCGGGGGTGGGCGGCCGGCAGCTGCAGGCCGGGCGTCTGCGTCATGACCGTCCCTCCCCGTCCTCGCAGTGCACGGCCAAGTGTGGGGAGCGCAGCGTGGTGACCAGGGACATCCGCTGCTCGGAGGACGAGAAGCTGTGCGACCCCAACACCAGGCCTGTGGGGGAGAAGAACTGCACAGGCCCCCCCTGCGACCGCCAGTGGACCGTGTCCGACTGGGGGCCGGTGAGGGCAGGGCCAGGCGGGGCCTGTGTTGAGGGGGTGGGACGTGAGGCTAGTGAGAGAGGACCCCAGAGCTTTGGCTTGATGTGCCTCGGTTTCCCTATTTTTCTGGAGCAAAGATGTGAAGGGAGACTGCCTACTGGCCTTTCTCCACTGCTGCTGTAAGAATCAAACCTTTATCTAAAAGCCAGCGGCCACCGGCACGTTCCCCTTCCATAACCTCTCCGTCTGCCTCTTGTCTCTCTCCCCGTCTCTGCCTCTGCATGTCTCTCCCCACCTTTGTCTCTGTGGCTCTCCCGTCTCTGTCTCTCATCTGGGAGAGACAGGTGCTCAGGTGTCAGCTAGGGGCCCCTCTGGGTGGTGCGTGCGCAGATGACCCTTTTAGATGTGCTTTTCTTTGTGTTTTTCATTGAGCACGCATTATTTCTGTAATTAGAACAGAAAACGCTATTTAAAAAACGGTTACCGCAGCAACCGCTTCCCCACACCGCCTGGGGAGCCACTCCTCCCCCGGGGCTGCTGTCTGGGGCCCTCGTGGAGTGGCCGCCGCCTCTCACCCACTGCCCCGCGCCCCTGCAGTGCAGCGGCAGCTGCGGGCAGGGCCGCACCATCAGGCACGTGTACTGCAAGACCAGCGACGGACGGGTGGTGCCCGAGTCCCAGTGCCAGGTGGAGACCAAGCCTCTGGCCATCCACCCCTGCGGGGACAAGAGCTGCCCCGCCCACTGGCTGGCCCAGGACTGGGAGCGGGTGAGTGTGCCGGACCCCGCGCGGGCCTTCCTCTGTCTGGAGCGCGGCTGCCTGCAGCCAAGTGGCTGGGAAGGCAGATCAGGGAAACTGAGGAATTGATTGCAAATGACGAAGGCACGATTCGCTGGGAATTAATTTAAACTACAAAAGGCCACACAGATACAGAACACCTTATGATTTCCCAGATTGGAACTGGCCTTGTCTGGGCCCCCGACTTCCTGATATTTGGAAAGCCGGGGCGGGGGTTGTTTAGCCGCGTGTGCTTTTGGCCCGAGCAGCCTTTTGTCAGGACCAATGTGTCCTCCCTACCCAACCGTCATTGTCACCAACTTGTCATTTCAGACGACTTGCTCTCAAACAGATTGCTTTCAACCAATTGTTCTGGGCAGATCACTATTAACCAAATAATCTTGGGCCAAATTGTTTTCTGCTAAGTTGATTTTGGACAAATCATCATTGGCCAAATTGTTGTTAACAGATTTGTTCCAAAACAGATGGTTTTGTGCTAGATTGCTCTTCATCAAATCCATCTGGGGCCAAGTGGTTGTCGAACGGAGAGTTCTCAGCCGGTTGCCATCGATCGAGCATTTGCACCTGATGGCCGTGGCCCACACTGTCAGCGCCAGTCGTTGTGGGCCGTGGGCTGTGCGTCTTGGCCGTCCGGCCACTGACCCGTGCCCCTGTCCCCGCCGCAGTGCAACACCACCTGTGGGCGTGGTGTGAAGAAGCGGCTGGTGCTGTGCATGGAGCTGGCCAACGGGAAGCCGCAGACGCGCAGCGGCCCCGAGTGCGGACTCGCCAAGAAGCCCCCCGAGGAGAGTACGTGCTTCGAGAGGCCCTGCTTCAAGTGGTACACCAGCCCGTGGTCCGAGGTGAGCTCCCGCCTGGCCTGAGCGCCCATCCCGCCATGGTGCCTCCCCTCCGACGGCCTCTGTCAGGGCTGCCTGTCTGGGAAGCCCTATCAGCTCTGCCAAGTTGGCGGGCGTGGGGGCCACTCGCTCCGGAAACCGTCCCCAATCTCACCCTGGGCTCCTTGCAGCGCCCGTCCTGGGTCTGCTTTGGCCCAGTCGCTCTGGCCTTGAGTTGTGGCCTCCACGTTGTGCGTGTGGCTGCATGCGTGGCTGACGCGCCAGGGGCAGGCAGACCCTGGGGGTCACTGGAGTCGTCCATGCTGAGTCAGACACGGGCCTGGCCCCAGGGAGCCACAGCCAAGGCAGGGCCCCAGGGGAGGGCACAGGCCTGGCCCCTCATGATTCTGTGGGCTCCTTAGCCTGCAGACCCCGCTGCCTTCAGGATGGGACAGGCTGAGGTCTCCCCTCTCTGCTAAGGGAGCACGGCCCGAGTGGGCAGCCCAGGCTCAGCTTTTTCCCCCAGAGTGTCTTCTCTCCCCAGAGCACCGTGCAGAGAGCTCGTCTGCCCATTTCTCAGTGGAAGACACTGAAGTTCAGAGATATCTGACCTGCTCAGGGTTCCATGGTTCCTGGGGGGAGGGGACGCTGGGGCCCAGGTCTGTCCGTTGTCCCAGGGACCAAGCCCAGGTGGAGTGAGTGCTCTGTGGCGTGAAGGGAAGCCCTGACCAGCCTGCCCGGGGTCCAGGTGGGGAGCCCGAGGTGGGCGAGAGCCCTGGCTTCACCAGGCGGCCTGGCAGGCAGAGTGCAGCAGGCGGATCCGCCTCTCTGGCCCCTCCCCACACGGCCCTGGGGGCGTGAGCCCCGAGCCTTTCCTGCACCGCAGTGGCAGGCGTGTCTGACAGTCGTGTTCATACCACACGCCAGACGCTCCGCACGGTCCCCTAGGCAGCAGTGCCGCCTGTGCCCAGTCGTCCCCGCCTGGCAGGGCCGCGTGCTCCAGGGGCCACCTGGGAGGTGCCAGGCTCCGTGAGCACTACCGGAGAGCAGGGCCGGGGCCGCCGTGGCCAGGCTGTGTGACCTGGGCCTCTGCTGCCTCTGGCCTCAGTTTCCTCATGCCCAGGGGACAAAATAGGGGCGTCAGATGAGACTTGGAGCCCATTTGTGCACCGAGAGGCTCTACAATGTGTCCCAGACCCTGGCGCCCTGGGCCGCTGTGGCAGGTGGATGCCAGATCCTAAAACCTAGGAGTTCAAGGGGAAGATCCCAAGAGTCTGCAAATGGGGCATGTCTGGGGCCCCAAGAGTGCTGCCCCTACTTGGAATGTGGGGTCCAGGACCTCCTGCACCCACCCAGGCCTAGCATCTGGGCCCCACCACACACGCGTGTGCGAGGTGACATCCTTCCACTGTGGCCCACAAAAGGAACCCCGAGGTGAGGAGGGGCGGGCTGGGGTGCGGGGGCTCTCCGGGCAGAGCTAGGTCCGCAGGAGGAGCAGGCGCCAGCCCAGAGCCAGTGGCAGAGACCCAGGCTGCTGGGAGCGCAGGTTGCCCCTTGGAACGGCAGAGCCCAGCTGGGAGGCGAGGGTGGGGGCCCAGGAGCCCTGCTGAGAACTGTACTTGGGAAGAGCGTTGGCTTCAGGTCAGGGGGGCCACTGTGGGGTGCATGTATGTCACTGGGTGCTTGGCTGGGGCAGGAGGGAGAGCCGTGAAGGGGAGGACCCCAAAAGGAAGGCCCGAGAGCTGCAACAGAGGCCCCCCCACTGCACTGTGGAGGAGGGGCTGGCACAGATGTGTGGAGGGCACTTGGGCCTCTGTCACTTTCACCCCAGTTGGCAGCCCCCCTTCCCCTGTGGCTGCCCCCCATGGTGCTGGGGCACAGCAGTGGCTTGGCAAGTGTTTATGCCTCTCACTACCCCACCCTGTCTACTCCCTGGGGACGGTGGGGCTGGCACCAGGGCCAGCGTGGTCTCCAGGGCACGTCCAGAGGTTCCTCGGGGCTCCTGCCAAAGGGCGGCTGTCCTCTGGCCCCCAGAGCGCGCCAGCTTGGGGCGGGCGGCCTTTCTGCCCAGTCGTAGTCAGTTCTCCCTGCGCCTTTGCAAACAGAACTGGAGAGGGGCCTGGCCTGGGACCTGCCACCCTATCCGCCTCAGGCAACTGAGGGCTTGGGTCCCAGGCGTGCCTGGGTGATGTGGGGTCACTGCGTTGGGAGAGTGTGAGGGAGTCACGCCCCTAGGATCTTGGCAGGACAGCAGGGTAGTTGGTGTCCTGGGAGGGCAGCGGGGTTTTCCAAGGGGAACATCTGGACGAGGGAGCCATGGTGGGGTGGTGGCCTTGGAAGACGCATTTGATTGGCACACGACGAGCACTCTGCGTCACAGACCCAGCAAGCAGGAGCTGAGGGAGGAGGGGACGCCCTCACCGTGCACTGGGGAGACCGAGGCAGGCTGGGCAGGGAGGAGAGTCAGTCTCTGGCCGCCTGCCTGTGTCCTCTCCTCCTGGTCGCCTGCACTCGGCCCCGGAGCTGTGGGCTCTAGTTTCAGATGAGCTTCTGCTCCTCCCTCGTCAGCTGGGAGCCGGCAGGGTGGGGAAGGTCGGCGGGCAGGGTGGGGAGGGTCTCCTCCTCTGGCCCCAACCCCTGTCCCGCCCGGCGGGGGCCTGGCCCATGCCGCCCGTCTCCCCCCAGTGCACCAAGACCTGCGGGGTGGGCGTGAGGATGCGGGACGTGAAGTGCTACCAGGGGACAGACATTGTCCGAGGCTGCGACCCGCTGGTGAAGCCCGTCAGCAGACAGGCCTGTGACCTGCAGCCCTGCCCCACGGAGCCCCCAGGTGAGGAGGGCTCAGCTGGCACAGCCAGGCGCTGGCACACAGGGGCAGGGAGGGAGGGCTGGAGCGGGCCACTGGCCTGGGCACCTGGGAGATGGAGGAAGGTGCCGGGCCGAGGTGGGTGTGGGGTGTGGCAGGCGACGGGTCCTGCTTTGGACATGTTGCACGGTGGGTGGGGGAGGCACCTGGGCAGTTCCTGTGGTGTTTGGACCCCTGGCTGAGACTGGCAGCTCCTCCACATCCTGGCCCCTGGGGGTCACCCCCTTGGTGCACAGATTAGATCACTTGGCAGGATCTGGGACATCTCGGGGAGCAGAAGAGAGCTGGAACCGGAGCCCTGCCGGGTGGGAGGCCTGCTGCCCTGCACCTGGACGCGGTGCATGGGTCCACCTGTCCATAGGGGCGCTGCCGCCAGGGCCGTCCTCCGGCAGTGGAGGAGCAGAGGCAGAGGGTCCCATGGGGTGCTCACCCCATCACCGCCTCCTGACATGCCCGCCCCCTCCACGTTCCTCCCCCAGACGACAGCTGCCAGGACCAGCCGGGCACCAACTGCGCCCTGGCCATCAAGGTGAACCTGTGCGGCCACTGGTACTACAGCAAGGCGTGCTGCCACTCCTGCAGGCCCCCCCACTCCTAGGCCGGCAGCTGCAGCCCCTTGGAGACCCAGACAGAGCACCCCGCCCTGGGGCTGCTGCAGATTTGGGGGGGCCCCCACAGACACCCTCCTGCAGGGCGCCTGGGCTGCGAGTGTGACACTGAGCCTTGGCTGTGGAACAGGGACGCCCCACAGCCCACGGACTTGTGCGGGGGCCCCTGGCGCTCATCCGCCCCTCCCGGACAGAGCCGCCCCGGCTGTGGGGACTCGCACATCTCCCCGTGTGGCTCCCGGGCTGCGGTTCCGCTCCCCAGCCCAGCAGTCCCCAGCCAAGGGGCCCAGGCCCGAAGGCCAGCGGGGGGTGGCGGGGGGGCTTTTTGCTCCGGGGGGGCGGGGCCTTCTCAAGGAGCCTGCAGGTGATCACGACTGGGGAGCGTCCTGCGGGGCAAGGAGGGGCCCGGGCAGCCGAGGAGGCCAGGTGCACTCCTTCCAGAGGATCCTCTCACAACTTAGCCTCCGCTCAGCTTCCTGTGTGCGGAGCCCATGTGTGCGGCGGGGCCGCCACACGTCACGCCCCCGTGGGAGGCTCTTTCCACGGGTGTGTGGTTATGGACCGCGGGCTCCGCCCTAGTTGCCGTCAGTGCTGGTCTGTGTATGTTAATAAAGTGGTTGTATTTATGGCGGCATCGTGGGCTCTCAGTGGCTTCTGGCCCAAGGGGTGGGCAGCCTGGGGATCGGGGAGCCCGAGTGTGGCCGAGCGGGTCTCTCCAGCTTGCCGAGGCCGTGGTGCAGGGCAGGCGGGCAGGGACTGCGGCACCTGCTCTGAGAGACAGCAGTCAGGAGAAAGGACGAAAGGCGATGAGAGCGGGGTGCGTGGGAGCAGCGTTTGTGGAACATCAGGATGTGGGGGCTGAGTCTGGATGGAGCTGAAACCTCAAGTCCGTCATCCCTGGTGCGGGGGGCACACGGGTGGCCTGGAGGGACGTGGCAGCAGCTGCTGCCCCCCACCCAGAGCCTGACCCAGGAGCTCCCCCTGGGGGTGTGCGGGAAGAACAGGAGGTGAGAGGTGGCCCGGCCCGGGAGGCAGCATCCACCACTGTGTCCTGGGCCTCCCGGGGGCTCCGGACCTGGCCTCGTGGGTGCAGGGCCTGGACGCTCAGAGCCGCTGTTCCGGCCGATCCCGCAGCAGGAGTGGCTCTTCCCAGACCAGAGGGTGGGAAGAATGTAAACAGGAGGAAACCAACAGCTGGCACAGAGCCTCGTGGAGGATGCAGTGGAGGGAGGATGTGGCACACCCGCCACGGGACAGCAAGTCCGTCCCGGGCCGAGCACGGCACAGGAAGTGTCCCCTTTGGGCACCGGCAGTAGGGAGGCGACGGCCACCAGGCCGCTTCCTGCGATGCAGGGCCAGCCCATCCCAGACTGGGACCGGAGCGGGGTCCATCACACGGTGTTTCAGAAGGACGACTTCCGAAGGACTTGGGGCTTTGGGGAAACTGAGGCCCACCCCAGCAGTTTCTGTGTGTGCACGTGTGCCTGCAACCAGGCGACTGCCATCGAAGGTTCTTTTCAGTCCCCAAAGTCCAGGAGTTAGAGGCCGACGGGATGGGCCTGCTGCAGGTCAGCGGTGTGGCCCGGGCAGGGCTGAGTGCCCGTGACCCAGGGCTCTGGGCGTCTGCCCGCACCTCATCCCTGCCCGTCTTCACCTCTGCCATCCCCGCTCCCCCCCGCCCACATTCTCTTCTTACCGTATCTTCTCCTCCCCCACCCTCCTTTCTGCCAACACTTATTGTGCACTTGCTGTATGCCGGGCTCTGTGCCAAGCACTGCGTCGGCACTGCCTGGTTTCATCTTCCTAAAAGCCCCTTGAAGCCGATGTCATCACCATCGTGTGGATGTTAAAACTGAGGCCCAGAGAGGGTCAGTCACATGTCCCAAGTGACTCAGCTGGTCACCCACAACCCGCTCTCCAGGAGTCCACGCTGGGGGGAACCTAATCTGGGAGGATCAACACAGCCGCCCAGGGAACACGAAGCCCCTCGAGGCGTGCCGCGGTGCGCCCTCACCCAACAGCCCTGGCCCTGCCACCCGGCCCGAGAGGGAAGGCGGACTCTGCCCAGCACCAGGCGGGACACAGCACCTCCCCGGAAGCTCCAGAGGGGTCTGGACCGGCCCACGCCCCGCAGACTGAAGACTCAGCAGGTAAGTGGGAGACAAGTTTTATTGGCTTTCACTCTCCTTGGAGAGCTGGCAGCTCCCTGGCAGGTCCCCACGGTGGAGCGGGG
>RJWJ010044560.1:0-12116 GCA_004363605.1 Indri indri | reverse complement strand
ATAAAATAAAAGACGCCCATTGCTTCCCACACAGGTGTCTGAAGGGTGCAGAGGACGGAGTGGGAGGAGGAAGCCACGCGTGGCCACACAGCGGGACAGTGGCCCTGGGACCGCCACCCCGAGTGCCTTCAGCCTGTCCCTCCTGACCCCAGGCCCGCAGGACAAGGTGTTAGCCGAGTGGACTGTCAGGACACCGCACCGTGGAGCCCCGAAAGCGGTGAGTTATTTTCTCCTGGTTTTTAGTGTCGCTGTTGGCACAGATGTCACACAAACCAGGTCTCAGATGTGTGACGTGCGCTGGAGGAAGCGGCCTGCCCTCCCACTCCGTGGCACCTAGCGGACACTTGGGCACCCCTGGTACCGAGGACAGAGCCTGGGTGTGGTCTGAGTGTGGCCTGAGTATGGCCTGGGCCTGCCTAGGTGGCGCCTAGGTGGGGCCTACGTGGCCTAGGTATGGCCTGGGCTGGCCTGGGTCTGTTGCGCAGTAGTAAACGCCAGACCCAGGAGGAGACTGAGGTCAGAGAGGCTGAGGCAGCAGCCACGGCCGCGCAGTGAGAGGGCGTCTGGGCCGGGACCTCAAGCCAGGCTCTCACAGCCAGACCCGGCCCGGCGCGTGTGCTCTGCCGACCTTTCTGGATGGGGGCTCGGCTGTCGTCCCGCTTCCTGCCCTGGGTCTGCCGGCATCTTCCTCTCTGCACCCTCCGCTGCCCATCCCGACAAAACCCAGGAACGGGGGAGCCCCGATGTTTCCAGTGCTGGGTGTTGGGGTTGGGGGTGCAGCCGGCCTCCGCACTGCCAACCTCCGCCGCGGGGAGACACTAGATTTCCGTCGTTTTAAGCTCCCTGGTCTGGGCCTTTGTTACGGCAGCCACAGGAGAGGAGTGCACAGCACAGTCTTGCAGGAGAGCAGATGTCCTGGGCTCCTGGCCCCCCAGGCCCCAAACACGCGCAGCGCACAGCGCCCTCTGCCACCGAGGCTCAGGAGGCCCCGCGCCGCCCCTGCCCGCCGGGCTGCGTTCCCTGCCCGCTGTCCTCCCTCTCTTTGCCCTTCAGTCGTTTCGCATCTCGTTTCCCTCCCCTGCGCGCTGCACCTTGGAGTCCGGAGTGTGGATATCAAAGTAAGGGGCAGGTGGGAAATCATGACCCCGCGGGGTTGCGAGTTTCAATTCCCGTCCTCCGCACGCAGCTCGGGAAGGAGCCTCCGCTCTGCAGTCACTGCTCAGGTCACTGCGGTCGGGCCTCGTTGCCCGCCTTTCTAAACCCACCTGCCAATCACGTGGACCCGCACAGCCGGGCGCCAGACTGGTCTGGTTCCCAACTGTCTCCCCAGGGCCCGGAACAACACCTGGCACATGGCGGGGGTTACCTGTACACCTGAGGGGAGGGAGGGACCGTGGCACTCAGCCTGCCTCTGGCTGCTCCTGTCGCTTCTGTGTCTTCCTCGCTCCAGCCTGGGCGGCCCACACCAGGGCTCCGCCGTCTCCCTGGGTCCCTGCCCAGACCCCACGTCAGCACTTCCATCTGCACGGCGGCACCTTCTAGAGGCTCTAAGGCCTCGCTCGCCACGTGCCAATCGTGATGGGGACTGTGCTTCCTGTTGCTGCTGTAACAACACACACCCCAGGGGACTTAACACAACGGAAATGTGTTCCTAATCGGTTCTGAAGGCAAAAGTCCAAAATCAGGGTGCTGGTGGGGGTGGCCGCTCTGGGGGCTCTGGGGAGTCCTGCCCCAGCCTCTCCGCCATCCTGGGGGCTCCTAGCTGCAGTCTCTGCCTGCACGGCCATGGGGCATCTCCCTGTCCCCATGTGGCTTCTTGTCCTCCTATAGGGACACCAGCCATTGGATTTAGGGTCCCCTCCAACATAATATGACCTCATCCAAACGTAACTAATTACATCTGCAGAGATGTAATAATTAGTAATAATTAGTCATTATTAATAATTAGTAATTACTTCCAGATAAGGTCACATTCTGAGCTTGCAGGTGGACGTGGCTTTTTGGAGGACAGAGTTCGGTTCACCACAGAGAGCGTGGGCTCTGGAGTCAGCCTGACCCCGGGCTGTCCCCTGGCCCTGCGTGCCGGCTGTGTGGACCTGACTTGCTGCTCTGCGACGGGCGAAGACTTAGATGAGACGGTGCACACACAGCGCCTGCCTGGTGTGGCACCGGCTGGCTGGGCCCTGGGGCTGTGAGTCTCTGGGCCTCGCCTTCCCTGCCTGTGCAGTGGGTGTCAGCACCTGCCTCCCAGGGCGCTGGCAGGATCCCGGGCGGGGCAGAGGCCGGGGCTCAGCGGTGACCTGACTCTGACTTTTGGATGAGCTGATTCGGGCAGAGGATCTCTGGGAAGAGGCACATTTTATAGCTTATTTCGGAGGTTCACCTGAAATTTCTAAGCCTGGCAGTTCTGGTTTATTGTAGTATATCCTCACTATGAGAAATTTGGAAAACACATAAAAGTAGATAACGGAGCAAATAAACACCAAAAGACAACCAGAAACAGAGGTTTCTGAGGGAGGGAAGGGCCCGCGCGTGCAGACCCCGGACACACAGCAGTTGAACTTGAGAGAGTTCGGTTCTGATGAGGCTTGGACCAGGCTTTCGGACCTGCTGGGCGGGGAACGGGGTCCCAGACCTCAGGCTGGGGACTCACCCACTTTCTCAGCAAGGGACAGCAGATGTTTGGGGCTGCAGAGGACGGCCTGGTGTGCCCGGCTGCTCGGAGACAGATTCCCTGCAGGGGACCTGTTGGCGTGGAGCTTTTCAAACCCCGGGGAGGTGGAGGACACGGGGCTGAGCAGGGCCGCCTGTGCCTGTCTGCTGGGTGGGGACGTGCCGCGGCCTTCCCGGGCGGACGGGCGCCCAGCCTGGTACCCTGTTGTGTCATCCCACAGCTCGTTCTGCAATTCGAACCTCGGTTTGGGGATTTGGCCCGTTCGTAAGTGGGTTTTCCACATGTGGTTTCCACGGGAACTTTTGCTGCTTAAGTGCTTTTTAAAAATATGAAATTATCTTTTTCCTATCCGAATGAGCTCACCGGCTTTCGTGTGGGCTGCGGACCCTGGGTGATCTGAGGGGCCTCGTACTCCTGAACCCAGAGGAGAAAGCCCGTGAGCAGAGGCCCGGGGTCTCAGCGTCCAGGGAGGTGGTCATTCACCTAATGGCAGCTTCCTCGATCTTCTGTGATCGCCACGGATTTCCAGCAAAGTCCCCCAGAGTTTAGCGTTCAGATGCGGGACGCCTGGCTTCCCTCCAGTGAGCAGAATGATTCCCGAACCCTCAACGTTCGGCATGAGAGAGGGGGTGAGGCTCAGAACAGCCTCCCTGAGGACCAAGGACTGCGAACGTGGGCAGGGAGGGGGTCGTCCGAGACGGGGCAGAGGAGGGAGGGCTGAGGCCGGAGCGGGTCAGCCTCCTGCCTGGCGGTGCGGACTGGGGTTGGCCCGGCACAGCCCACGATCCACCAGGCACCCATGGGGCCAGGCCTGGGCGCAGGCTGTGGGGGAGCCAGGCAACCTCCCGGGAGCCCCAGCGTCTCCGGTGGGGCAGGCTGGACACGGTGTTCTCATCCCAGCAGGCCCAGGGCTTTGCAGCTAGCGTTTGTCTGTCCTGTGACCTGGAGCCACACAAAGCCCCCACGACCCTAAGCAAAGGTCCGTTGACGAGGCTGGGACGCGCAGGAGCAGGGCAGACAGGTCCTGCCTGACTCCGCGGAGGGCACGAAAGCAGGAATTCACGCAGAAGCTGATGTTTTCCCTCCATGTTCCCGGGCTCTGGGAAGGGCGTGAGGGGTGTGCAGGTGGCCATGTGGGGTTGGGGTTGGGGCTGCTCAGCGGCTCGTGCTGGCCCTTCCTCCCTCCCTTCCAGGCACTCAAGGTGTCCGCCCTGAGAAAATGCCTGCAGAGGCCCATGGGCCGTGCCACGGCCACCCCAGGCCTCGCTGCCAGAGGGGAGAGTGACGTGGCCCAGCTCTGGGTCCCACAGGCGTGGAGTCCCATGGGGCACTGGCCTCCTGACGTGGCACCAGGAGCCCTGTTGTAACCTCGTGGCCCCCGTAAGGCCCCGTCGGCAGCACAGCCACACTCTTAGGAACGGGGGTGAGGACTTCAACATGGAACGCGGGGGGGACGCGGTTCAGCCCGTAACAGATGGGGAGGAAGTTTGGGGTCTTGGGCGGAGGCCTGGTAAGGGTCAGACGTCCGAGAGGGCCCGCCTGGTTCCCACGGCGAGGAGGCCAGCTGTCGCCTGAGAGCGCGAGGTGTCTCTGGCGCACGGGGTTTGGCATCCGCTCCTTCCAAGCCCAGGGTGTTTACACATTCCTGTCATGAAGGACAAAAAGAAACGTGAGAAGCAAAAACCCAGAGTGATTATTCACTCCTGCTTTCTTAAGCTGCAGACAGAACGGGTCAAAACACCACGAGTCAAGAAACGTCCTTTGTGGAAAGAGCAAAAACAAAAGCAACAAAGGCCTTTTGAGTTGGCCACTGAGCCGCCCCAGGAGGACCGGCGGCCGGGTGGGGGTGTTTACTGGCCTGGCCACCCCCCTCGCCGCCCACGGCCCTGGCTGTCCAATCCCGTAGGCAGGTGCCCTGTCCCTGCAGCCGCGGCGTGGGGTCAGCAGGAGGCTGTCAGGCTGGAGACGGTGAGCCGTGCTGGCGGCAGCTGGCTTGTTGGCTCCTCACGTGACCACCCTGTGGTGGTCGGCTCTGGCGCCGTGGACACCAGTGCAGTGGGGTCTGTTCACAGCCTGAGGACACGCATGTGTGGGGCTGTTCACTCGTGTACACCTGTCCTGCTGAGCTCTTCTGTGTCCATACCAGCAGGACCTGGTGCCCCTCCGCAAGTGACTTCTGACCTCAGTTGAGATGCGATATGTACGCAGCCCCTTCTGGAGCTTTCCTCAGACCCTCCAGGCAGAGCGGGTCCGTCAGTTGTGTTCATGCCTGGTCCTCGTCCCTGCTCTGCAGTGTTTGCTGATGGAGCTCCCCAAGACCGCACTTGTCAAGGGGAGGGGCACATCTCAACACCTGTGTTCCCCGGTGAGCAGAGACGGGATAGCAACTCATTCAATCTCACATTCCCGGTGTAGGCGCAGGGGGTGGCCAGAGTAGATGCTTCGTATGTGTTGGATGGGTGGATGGATGGTGGGTGGATGGATGGGTGGATGGATGGGTGGCTGGGTGGCTGGGTGGGTGGATATATGTATGTACATTTAGGATCATGGATGGACAGGTGTGTGGATGGGCGCATGGATGGGTGGGTGGCCGGGTGGGTGGGCGCATGCATAGGTGGATGGACAGCTGGGTGGGTGGATAAGCATTAGGCAGTCACCTAACTGTGACAACCAGGGCATGTCGTATGCCCAGTGGCCGGGCTCAGGGAGTCCATGATTTGAGAAAGCAGAGAAATTAATGGTCCCTGGGAGACTGGAACTTACTACCAAAGACAAGAAGAAACCGTCTACCAATACAGCCCTGCTAGAGGGAAGCCGTGAACGACTCAAAGAACCTTCCAGAAGACTAACCTTTGCCCTCCCATCCCAGCACTCCTGAGTGGCAGGAGCACACCAGCGGGGGCTCCGAGAGACACCGATGGCTTCACGGAGGGTCCTGCTGCTCTAGGGGAGGGGAGGGCAGGGGTGCATCCAGAGGGAGCCAAGCCCTTCCCGAGTCTCTCTTGGACCAGCAGAGGCGCAGTCACGAGTGCGCGGTGCGGCTCCCCATGGCATGAGGAACTTGGGGCAGACGCAGTGAGAACTCTGGGACGCGAGGATGATTAAGTAGCAGGGAGGCCGTGACTCAGTCTCAGCAGGCTGTGGAAGCAGCACTGTGGCTCACGGTCTGCTGCTCGTTGGAGTCCGACTCCAGAACCGCGGGGAGCGGCTGCGTCAGCTCCTGGACCATGTCCTCCCGCGGCCCCTGCGAGGCACGTGAGCAGCTGGAGCTCACCGCTGTGGTCCTGGAGCAGAGTCCCGAGGCCGCGGGGTCAGCTGCCCAGCAGGAGTCACAGGCTGACGGGCAGCGGCCACCACCCAGCGCTCCCAGCTGAGTCACCGCGTGAGAGCCACCCTCCTCCTCCTCCGCGAGCCCAGATAAGTCAGCCCCGAGGAGGGGAATTCTCGTCCCCAAGTGTCCCGCTCCCCTTGCCTGCAGAGCTCATGAGTCAAGCCTCCCTGGCCTATTTTTAGGCCGTTTCTTCAGATCATTGCGACAGGCAAGGTTTGTTTACCCTGGATCAGAGCTGCTCTGGGAACTCTCTGGGCAGCCGCGGGACTGCAGCGCAAAGCCCAGCCGGGAGCACGGCTGCAGTTGCAGAGCGGAGGGTGCCCGCTGCATGCCCCGCAACCACGGCAGCCTGGCTGGCCCATGGCAGCAGCCACACGGCCCCTGGGCCCCTCCAGCCTGGTCCAGCGGCCAGAGCGATGGCTTTGGCTCGTCCAGCAAGGCGGTGAGGAAGCACCTGCCCTGCACTGCACAGAGACTCCCGGACGCGGAGGGTCGGCGGGTGCGCACAGAGCGCCCACCGTGCAGCCGTGCGCCACAGCCCCGGGCCCCGGGGGGCCTGGTTCATTCCTTCTTCACTTCCCATGAGGGACCGAGCTGGCCAAGGGCAGGAACATGAGCCCGTCCTCATTCGTAACCCAGTTCCCCGCCCCCCGGAAAAGGCTCAGTATAGTCTGTATGCATTCCCGCCCTCATTCATTCATTCACTCATTCATTCGTTCACTCATTCATTCACACATCTAACATTTGTTGTGCACCTGCTGCACCCTTGGGGTGGCGGGGCTGTGACAGGTGTCACAGTGGGGAGAATAGGGGCTGGGGCATGAGGAACTCCATCTTGGAGTAAATCAAGGGAGGCTCCCTGGAGGAGGGGGCACATTGAAGGACCAGCCGGTCCTCAGTTGGCAAAGGTGGGGGCAGGAGGAGGATGTCCCCGCACCGGGGTACTCACACTGGGCTCACCCCAGAATCACCCTGTTTGAGAATTTTGCTTGAGGAAGGTTCCTAGAAAGGAAGGGGCCATTGTTGCGAGGCAGCGCGGCAGAACAGGACGCAGAGCTCCGTCCCCTGCCTGGCTCATGGCCTGGAGCCCTCGGCTGGGGTAGTCCCAGCCCGAAAGGAGTCCAGGTTCATTCAGGGTCTGGGCTGGCTGTGGGGTCCCCACAGGGTGGAGGAAGGTCCCTCCTACGGGGCTGGAGGAGTCCTGGGAGGGCAGGAAGGGCGTTGGCCAAGGGCGGGCCCCTCCTCCCTTCAGGGGTCCCTTCCTGGGGCCCCACAGACCAAGGACAGGCCGGTGGTCTTCCTGCCCTTGCGGATCCCAGAGAGGCAGCGTGGGCCGGAGAGAGATGCTTCAGTGAGATCTAAACATTCTCAGCGCATCAAAGATCGTCGTAAACAAAGGCCTAAGTGCTTGTGGGGAAGCTCGCAGCAGTTTATCTTGGGAACCGCTCACAGTGCAATAAAACCAGCCCTTCCGGCAGATCCAGGCGTGCAGTGACACGACCCACACGGGGCCTCGCAGCCCCGAGCTTGGCCCACGCGAGCGGGGCTGGATTATTCTCGGCCCTGGGGCATAGTTCGTCAGCGAAGACTGAGGATGGTTCAGGAAAATGCAGGCGTGGCCCCAGGAGAAGCACACCTGTGAAAATCCGGTCTCTAAATGTGGAAGGAAAAATCAGGGCTGCGTGAGGACCAGTGTCTTTCACAGGGTGTGTGTTCGAGCTCCTGCGCATGGATGGACACACTCTCTGGTCAGTTACCTGAGTCTGAGAGCTCCAGGGTCCCTGCTGTCGGACCATGGAGAGGACAGTGGACCAGGGGTCATCGGCAAACTCAGCAGAGGCGTATCGGACACTTGTCACCACTGGGCTCTGCCAGGCCCCTGCCGTGTACTGTGAGGAGTCCTGTGTTGGGTCAGGAACCACCGCTCCTCATGCCTTCCCAGGAGGTCGCCCCTGCCTGGCCCCGCTCGGTCAGAGTTCAGCGAGCAGAGACGTCTGGGCCCATGCGTGGGAGACACAGAGGGAGAAGACAGGTGTGGCGGCCGTGGTGGGCAGTGGCTGGTGCAGCGCGGATCAGATGGGTCCCCAGGACCAACCCGAGGCGGCTGGGTTTGGGGTCTTACTGTGTCAGTAGCTGAGCCACACTGACGAGTTCAGGGAGCGCAGTAAGTGGCTTAAAAATCACCTCCCCGTCCAGCAGGAGTGAGGGACGGACAGAACACGCCGTCCTGCAAGGCCCTGCAGACACAGCTACCCCTGTCCCGAGGCCACCTGCGAGGCGGGGGAGGCCGACAGAGGAGGAAAAGGATGTCCCCCCGCCTTAGCTCGACTAGTTAGACAGAGGCGGCCTCTGCGCCCCTCAGCCTGTACCGCGGCCCTTTCCTCTCTGCTGACCACACATGTGGCTCATGGCCATGAGACCCTGGGGAGGGGCAGGGTCTTGGACCCCTGTCCAGCGGGAAGCTGGGGCCATGCTCTGTGGTGTGTCTGGTGGAGTTTCGTTGGTTCCTCAGCGCGAAAAGCCACGTCTTTCCACACAGCTCGGCGAGCGGAGGGAGCAGGAGGGGAGACCCCCGCAATCAGGGCAGGGCTGGGCTGGGCTGGCCAGGGGAGCCCAGGGGCACCCGGAGACCTCGGGTTCCTGGGCGCCACCTACGCAGGCCGGCCTCCATGTGACGGGGTCCAGCGTTGACACCACGCGTGTTCACAGAGCTCAGCCCTTGCGGACCGTCTCCCCTGGGTCCCGCAGTCTGCGCCAGGTGGCTTTGCGGTCACTCTGCCCCCAGGGGGAGCTCGTCCTTCCCCGCCCCACACAGGAGCCAGCAGCGGGAGGGGATGCTGCATGGCCCTTCCCTGCCTGGCTGGTCGCCCTCGGGCCCCTCGATCCCAGTGTGCCCCGTGGGGCCGAGCGGTCAAGCCCTGATGTCGTCCTCCCCTGCCCACCCCAGGCCCCCTGGGTCCTGCCCTCATCGCCTCACCATGCGGTGGGTGCACAGCCTCGTGGGCCCAGGACCATTACCTGCCCCTCCCCTCCCCCCACCTAGCGAGTCCAGCCCTGGCCCCCTATTCAAGCCCCGTCTTCCTGCCCCGAACCCCCTTGCTCCACCCCAAGTCCCCGCTGTCCTGCGCAGTGGCCAGAGGCCGTGCGACCGCGTCTGACTGTTGGCCCGCCGCATCCTAACCCTGCACGGCCCCTCCGCCCTGGAGCCCGTACTCCAAGTGCTCCTTCCCTCGCGCCTGCCGGATGTTGGCGCCGGTGCTGGCTGCAGCCCTGAGTCGCCTGGCCACGTGGGCTCTGGCTCCTGCACCCTCACGCCTGGCACATGGGGTGTGTCCAGACCCTCCCGGCTGCCCTTCTGGTGGGTTGGGGACTCTCGAGGGAATGGGGTGCCCGGCCCGGCCTGGCTGCACGCTGTGGCCTCGCCCCATCCCTCCCCTCCCATCTGCAGCAGAGGACAGGGTGGACCGGGGTCCTCCTGTGCTGACGAAGGCAGGCTCCTGCCCTCCCACGGGGGTCCCTCCAAGGCGGACCCATCAGATGCCCGGGGTCATGGGTCGAGGAACAGGGCGGGGAGGCCCCTGGTCTCAGCGCCGCCGTGTGGCCTTCGTCCCGTCAGGGGACACCCCAGGCCCAGGCGCTGTGTAGGCTTCAGCCAAGGATGTGGAGCTGCCCTCTGGCCACCTCCGACTGTCCCGTGCCGGTGAGTCACCGGCTTCTCCAGCTCCAGCCTCCGCCAGCCCCCACACATGACTCCCCCAGTTTGGCTCTGAGACCCTGCGTCCTCCCCAGGAAGAGAACAGCCGCCCGAGGAGGGCGAGGGGGAGGCCTTGCTGGAAAGGACTCGGGGCTTGCTTGGCCTCCCCACGAGTCAGGGCGCGGGGCCGGGCGGAGTGAGTTCCAGAGCGGGCTCTGCTGCCCCTGGTGAGCTTAGAGTGGACAGAAAGCCTGGGACGCCCCCGGGCTGGACACGGCAGCACCCGGCAGGGCTGGGTGCACCCGGGTGAAGGAGCCGCATATGGGTGACATCAGCAGAGCACAGCTTTGAGCCGGGCGGCGTGGCTGGTGACCCTGAGCTCACCACCCAGCCCCTCAGTGTTCCCAGCTGTGAAGTGGGGAGAGGGGCCCACCCGTCCTGCTTCTCGGGCCGCCGTGAGCTGCGAAGCTCTGCGACACGGGGTGGGTGGGCACATCCCTCCCCGTCCACCCTCGGCTGTGCCCCGGCCTGGCAGCGTCTGCTGTCCGATTTGGAGGAAGCGTGGTGTGCTCATCTGGCAGAGGGGCTGGGATCTGCCCAAGGTCACCGATGGGGACCTGACCGCACCCCTGCCCCAGCCTGGGCACCATCTCCCATCGGCCGGGCCCCCCACCCCACTCAGGCCGTCTTTTCCGCACCAAGGTGCCAGTTCGAGTTTGGTGGAGATGGCGGCCTGCAATCCTGACGGATTTGGCACCTGCCGCGAAACCCCAGCCTGCACGGAACCGTCCGCACACCGCGGCCGCCAGTGAAGCGGTCACGGGAGGAGTGTAGGGTGGAAGGATCGGCCCCGCCCAGCTGATGCGGTGGCCTCGGCGAGGTCACTGTTCATGCCGGGTGCAAAGACAGCCCCTCCGCAGCAACGAGGCTGCCCAGAGCAGAGGAGGCCGCAGCTTCTCCTGCTGAGCCCGTGCGGGCCGGGCCTGCGCTCCAGGTGGACGGTCGACCCGGCGTGCGCAGGAGGGGGCCGGGCTCAGAGAGGTTTATTCTCTGACCTGAAGACTGAAAAGGAGCAAGTGCCATACAGACCGAGCGAGCGTGAGGGGTCTCCGGGAGGCTGCGCCTCCCACCTCCGTGCCACGGTCTGCAGGGACGGGCGCAGATGTTCCACAGGCCGCCGTGACCTGGAAACGATTAACTGACCTGGGAGCCACGTCAAGCGTGGCCTCTGCAGGCAGCTGTGTTTTCTATGTTGCTGACGGTCTGAGTGGTTCTAGATAAAACAGAAGGGGGAGGCGCCGGCAACACCTGGGGAGGATGAACCGCGCGGACGCAGCCGCAGCGGCAAAGCCCCCGCCATTGTGCTCCACGCTGTTAAATGTGAAATGTCGCCGGGAGGGCAGGAAGAAGTGTCTTTGGGGCACCGCTGCAGGTTGGTTAGTTCGGGTAGTGGGTCCCGGTGGAGGAGTGGAGACTCCACACGATGCCCCGAGACCCAGCTCGGGTCCCAGTCGGGTCCCAGGGTGCGCGACGGTGGCGGCCGTGAGTCGTTTGGGCCCTCGCGGTGTCGCTCTGAGCAAGTCTGAGAGGAGTGGGAATTTCTCCTTGTGTCACGGGCACACACACAGGGCCACCAGAGAGAAGGGGGTATCTGGGCCAGGCTGGGACCCAGGTCAGTCAACCCCAAACTCAGCGCGGTTTCAAAACAGGTGTTTGTCCCAAGTTTTGATGTCTTCCCTTCCCTGAAAGCCACCCGGGAGCCTGGGTGGGGAGGACGTGCCCGAGTTGGCACCACTGTCCTGAGGCTGTCCTGCCGGGAAGGCCACACCGTGGGTCTGTCCTGTGTGGTCCAAGGGAGACGCAGAAGCCAGCAGGACGGGGACCGAGGGACTGGGGAAGGCAGATCAGACCCACAGAGCACGGGGTCCATCCCGGCAAGGTGTCCCCACCATCTTCCAGCGGCCCCGCATGGTCCGGCAAGCGGACACCCCTCCAGGACCAGCAGCGACCAGCAAAGAGATACCAGACTTGGTGGGATTTGGGGCGGGGGGTCCATGGGGCGAGAAAACACGGCCATGTACGGGGATGGTGCCGTGAACACCAGGCAGGCGGGTCCTGGAGTGACGGGGGCCATGTGTGGCGTGTGAGCATGCAGAGGATGATGTGCGCACACGTGGGGTTTGGGGGAGGGACACTGAAGGCGACGCCTGTTCTGGGGAGGGTGGGGTGGGAGCCGGCGCACCCCGGACAGGCACCATCCAGCAGCCCCTCCCCTGCGGCCTCCCACCGCAGCCGGCAGCCGCCTTCCCGGACGAGCAGAGCCCAGCGCCACCCTCAGACGCCCCCGTCTGACACCCCCATCTGATTTGCAGGGTCCACCGGGGGCTGAGAGAGAAGAACGGCGTGAGCGCAGCTGG
>RJWJ010044559.1:0-12335 GCA_004363605.1 Indri indri | reverse complement strand
CTAGCTTTTGGTTTTGTCGATTTTCTCTATTGTTTTCCTGTTTTCAATTTCATTGATTTCTGCTTGGCTAGGATTTAATTTGCTTTTCTTTTTCTGGTTTCCTAAGGTGAACCCACTTTGCATCCTAGCCTAGACCTAACCAGAAGAATAAGTTTCAATATCAGTTTGTTAAACCTTAGCTAATTAAGTAGCTTTTTAATGACTTGTATTAAGTCATATCAAATATAAAGTGCACTAAGTGGGCAGCTAAAAGACTCTACTGATATAAACTCACCACCAAACTAAGATGTAGTATATTTCTATACCCCAGAAATCTTCTTCATGCCTCTTCTCAGGCAATATTCCACAGAGTTAGCTTTTTTATTATGTAAATTTATCACAATAAGTTAGTTTTTCCTGTTCTCTAAATATATAAGTTCTGATTCATATAAATGGAATCAGAAAGTATACACTGTAGGGATTTTTTGGTGGGAAGGAAGATAATCTGAGTGCTTAAGCTATGTCTATGAGAATCATCCATTCTTTTCATGTAGTTCTTTATTGCTATGTATATTCCATCATACGGATATATCACAATATACTTATTCAGCTGTTGTCTGGATTAAAGCCATTTTGAATAAAGCTATTATGAACATTTTTTACATGCCTTTTGGTGGACATATGCACACATTTCTCTAGGGCAGTGCTTTCCAATAGAAATATAACACTTGCCACAAATGTAATTTTAAACCTTCTAGTAGACATATTTAAAAAGTATAAAGAAAGAAATGAAATAATTTTAATATTATATTTTATTTAACTTGGTATGTCCAAAATATTATCATTTTAACATATGGCACTAGCCAAATTCAAGTGCTCAATAGTCATACATGGTTGGTGATTATTACCTTGAACAGCATGGCTCTAGAATTATTTAGCTGAAACTGGAATTATTGGGTCACAGCATATGTATATATATATACCTAGATCTCTATCTATATGTATATCCATGTCTATATTTATATCTATAATCACTTTTAGTAGATACTGCCAAATAATTTTCCAAAGTTGTTGAACCAGCTTACACACTGGAAGTAAACGAGAGTTCTCAGTCGTTCATATCCTGCCAAACTTTGGTAATGTCATTCGGTTTTTGTTTTGTTTTGTTGCTCAGGTTATTGAAATACGATTTACATATAGTAAAATTCACTAGCATTAGATCATGCTACATTTCTTTCCATGACATCATATCTCTGCAAAGCTGGGTTTTGTTGGTTGCTGGGTAAAAAGCAAGTACCCCAACAAGTATCGAACAGGAACTGAGGATGGCAGTTTGAGAAAATTCGAGAAGCTGTGCAGTGTCCAACAGCTACATTCGCCTATTAGTAAGTACAGCAGTTGGGGCTATTTAGGAATGAAATAAATTACGATTTTTCTTTCAATTTATGTGTATTATCTTTTCAACTGACTACTATGTTGGTGGGACATAATACCTGTTAAATTGTTTGGAACTAACTACTTAATAAACAGAACTGCCAGGTATTTCTTTTGGTCTGGGGATATTGTGAAAAAATTGCTGCTATACTAAGGGTGCCATAAACAAAGAAAGGGAATCTCTGCTTTATATTCAATTTTCTAGGCAGTCTAGGCCTAACTAGGAGAATAGGGCTCAAGAGTCTGTTTGATCAATCTTAGCCAACCAGGTGAAGTTTTAATTGATCGATTGACCAATTTTTTAAGTCCTTGCTTCAAAAAAGATGAAATAGCTTTTGTATTGCTGGCCAGGGCAATTTCACTATTAGATAATTTCACTATTTCATTATTAGGTAACATGTTTATGCTAATCTGTGGAGTATCTAAAGCTTGAGCTGTTTTATTTGTTATTTGGACCAAAGTCAGTGATAAATTATGGATCAAATGTTCTAGCTTAAGAATAATGAGCTAAAGCAGAAATCTTCGTACAATACAAACTGGTGAAATCCGGAATCGCAGATCGGATCTTTACCGTGTTAGGTTCTTAATAATATATGAGTAACTGCTTTGTTTTTTAGAAATTAGAATGGCCAGATGACTATGTTCATGGTCCAGGTAGCATATTGATTTGGTGAGCATAAGAAATTCATTTGATTACTCAAAAGGAACAATTTGAGGAACACATATAGAAAAGGCACAAAATAATTATTTATGAAAACCTGAAGGAGCCAAATACTTGCTGAACACTTACAGCATAAATAGTGAAATCTCTCTTTTTTGGTAGAAATACTTAATTTCTCTTATTTTCAATTTATGTAAATGAGTATTGGAATTCATAAACTAATCTGGACAGTGCCTCCTTTCAATTTTTAGAGAACTAATTTGTCTATACTCCAGAAGAAGACAAATTATACGAATTTGTTTCTTCAGAAAATAATTCATATTTATACAATGGAAAAATCCCTTCAAACTACTAGGCATTCTAAAGGAACTAATCGTATAAAGTAACATCATTTAAAGTGGAAAAGAAGCAATGGTATCTATTAAAAATAGTGATAACATATGAAACGAAAGAATTAAGCATGATGAAGTGTTTGGAGAAGACTTCTTGATGAAAATTCGATTAATTTTGTGATATCCTTTTCAGTTCAGCAGGACCTTCTCAGCACATATCTTTTGCATTATTGTCACTGAATTTTATCCATTTTTAAAAATCCATTTTAAAAGGATTTTTTGCCTTTTTAAATGAAAAGATGAACTAGTTTCCAGTTCTATAAGTTATGATTATTAAATCTTGGTTTAAATAGTTGTCAGACACCTTATCTTACTCTCTGGAGAAGCCTGATGAATATACACAGTATACTAATTAATTGCCTTATTGTAATGACATAATTATCTTTCCCCTCCTTTCTTCATCCATTTAAACAGTCATGAAATTATTCTATCATTTAGGAACTTCAGTATACTGAGAAAGTAGAATACTGGATACCAGAAATTCAGTTTTCTTTCTGTTCTAAGATCCCCTTGAGGTAAACCAATTTATTGAAGTCAGAGTTCTTATGGAAGAATCATTGTGTATGGAGATCATCTTTGTGGATCAAAAATGGATCAAAAGTGGATCAAAAGATATTCCACTTTTGTAGATATTGACATTTATTGGGTCTATAGAATTTCATCCAGTATCAGATAGATAAGATGTGAACCATTTCTCCACATTGCAGACTCAAATACCAGGAAATACCAAAAATCTCAGGACAAATAGCCAATCAAAAAAGACTCATTGACTAGATTAGCTATCATCTACCATCTAACAGAGAACAGATCCCTGTTAACTACTACTCAACAGAGATCACCCTCAGATGTTCATTTCATAAAATCAAAGCCAGAATTCCACATTGATACCACTGATGAAAGAAAATAATTGACAGCCTGCAAATAAGAGAGAAAGAAAGACTTGTTTAAAAATCATACTTAGTGTGTAGAAGCCAAAAAGCTCAATTTTTGCTCATGAGATCCAACAGATGAACTGAAGGAACATGAGCCAATAGCTGTAAGGGTTCAGGTCTACATGGGGTGTCCATAAGGTGCAGAACTATATTGACTATGATGCTATGCCTCAGGTAGTCACATTTTTATGGAAATAGCAAAAAAAACCCAACTGTCAAGGAATAATATAGAGACAGTGTGACGGTTAATTCTATGTGTCAACTTGGCTAGGCAACAGTGCCCATATATATATGTGATCAAATATGATTCTGGACATTGCTGTGAAGGTGTGTTTTGGGTGAGATTAACATTTAAATTAGTAGATTTTGAGTAAAGCAGATTGCTGTCCATAATGTCAGTGGACCTCATCCAATCAGTTGAAGCTCTAAATAGAAGAAAGTGTGACTGTCCCTAAAGAAGAGGAATTTTGTCAGCAGACCACCTTTGAACTCGAACTGCAACTCTTCTCTGGTTCTCCAACCTGCCTGCCTACTTGCCAAGCCTCCGCAATCATGTGAGTCAATTCCTTAACATAAATAAAGAGAAAGAGAGAGAGAGAGATTATCGATTCTTTTTCTACAGAGAACCCTGACTAATACAGACAGCATACTAATTCACGCTGGCCATTTATAGAAGAAAGAGTGGAGGGACAAATGTCAGGAAGCAGTATCAGTAAGTTTTTTCTTCTCTTGGATAAGCTGCTTGGCACAAAGCTATTAAAGAGGCAACTCTGGCCAGTCTTCTCTGGACCTTGTTGACAAAGTCACCACAGAAACCAAATACGGTTATACAAAATATCATGGAAGTTTTGCTGAGGAGCAGGTGGGGAGATACCCTATTACTTAATGTCCACCATGTCATCTATTGTATTTGTCCCTTAGTTAAGAGGGCACCACTCCCTTTATTAGAATACTGTAGACAGAGGCATATAAAGTTTGCTGTGCTAGCAAGAGTATGAAGAAAAGGATTCCAAGTTGCAAAAATAAAATATAAATTGGTAGCACTCCTATGGAAGGCAAATTTACAGAGTTTATTACTTAAATGAAAAAACATACTGTTAGCTGGGCATGGCAGAACTTGCCTGCAGCATAGCAACTTGGGAGGCTGAGCCAGGAGGATCGTTTAAGCCAAGGAGGTTGAGGTTTCAGTGAGCAATGATCAAGCCACTGCACTCTAGCCTGGGCAACAGAGGGAGACCCTGCCTCAAAAACAAACTACGGACACACTTGAAGCTCTGACCCAGGTGGGGCAAAGGCAATATATGTAACCTAAACATTTGTACCCCCATAATATGCTGAAATAAAAAATAATTATTAAAAAAACTATATATGACGTAGCAATTGTACTTCCAGGACTCTACCCGATAGAAATACTTTTACGAGTGGCAAAAGATGTGATGATGATGACTGCAGCATTATTTGTAATCATAAAGTTATGGAACCAATTTAATTTCAAAAACAATATGTAAAGTGTTAGATAATGTAATAAACAAAAAAAACCTTCAATAATAATGCAAAGGATAATGACAATAATCTTGATTCTACTGATAACATCGATGGGGCAATTACTAAATCCAGGCACATGCTGCAGATAAGATATTGCTACCGCTCTCATATTACAGTTGAAAAAAAATGAGGTACAGAAAGTTTGCTAACAGCCCAAGGGCACACAAGAAGAGAAATAAGATTTTACTCCAGAAACCATGGTCCTGAGCACAGATTACACCAGGTCTGTTTTGTTCCCTGGTCCAAGAAACTTCTGTCTCCCAACCACATTTCTTTCCAGCAGATCTTCTGTGAAGATGAGAAGTCGCCACTAGATGAGAGGAGGGTAAATGAAGTATCTTAACCTTTACCAGTGTGAATCCACCGGGACCACCTTGGATGTTATAAAAGGCTTAGCGACGTCCCTGGGTGGGCTCGAACCACCAACCTTTCGGTTAACAGCCGAACGCGCTAACCGATTGCGCCACAGAGACACGGCTGAAAGGTTTTTTTTAATGTATATTCTAATAGAGGGTACATTCTCCGTAAATGCTAGCCAGTACCACCAATCTTTTGCAATACAGCTGGGAAATGCCAAAGCCTCGGAAAAACGGAGCAATTAGAGCGACAAATCCAGTTGTTCGTCACGTCTGAAACCCGTGCACTGGATGATTCCGAAACCAGAGGGGCAGCTGAATGACCTTCAGCCCCGCCTTGCCCTCGCCTGCCTAAAGAAGGCAGAGCCTCCGGAGACGTCGGGACAGCGACCCACTTCTGAGCAACTGGGGCCCACGGGCAGCTTAACATCCAAGGCACTCGTTAGGGCTTCTTGAATTAATACATTTCAGAGACAGAATATACAAACGGACAATGGCCAGGCCATATATAAAAATAGAACTCTGATCCACAAGCTGCGGCTACCAGCCCAGGAAATCAGTCCCCTTACCTACAGATAAATAACCCAGGAAGCCAGATGTACTATAAGTCAGACCTGTAGAAAGACCACGAGCTGTATCTCTAGTAACAAACAATAACATCTTTAACAATCGGCTCAAAATGTCCAGAACTTGATTAATAACTGACGGCTTCCCTAAATTTTTGTCCCACTTGCAACTTAGGACCAATCAGAGAAAGACAAATATACCCTCCTAACTAATCACACAGGACGCCCCGCTTCTAGCTAGCCCGCCTGCAGCTGCTTCACGCCCGCAGCCTCCAACCAGGGCGCACCTGAAGCCTTCCCCTTTTTCCACTGTAAAGCTTTCCCGCTCCTCCGCCTGCCTTTGAAGTTCTGTCCAAAATGCAAGTGCCGGTGGCTGTGTCCCCCGCAATAGCAAACTCAGAATAAAAAGCCGTTGCTTTTCTCATTCGCTTGATCTTCCTTAATTTCCACGCTTTTGTCATCTTTAAGCTTTTAGTCTTTTGAAGATTTCTGAGAGTGGAAAATAGATGAAAGGTTTTTCAAAGGGGGAAGTTCTTTTTTTAAAAAAGCTTTATTGTGGTTAATTGATTTCCAAGCTTGCAAAGTCCCATGGGGTGGGCGAGGAAGGGGCCCACACTGCACCATCTGCGCCGCTTGAGCTCCACACCTTCAACTGAGCTGAGATCCGAGGGTTCTGGGAAATGCGAGCAGGAGAGAAAGAGCAGGTGAGGCACGGACAAGGACAATGAGACCCCCCAGGAGGCTTGTACAAAGGCCGGATCCCGAGAGATGAGAATGGCTTCCATTATATGTTAGAATGGAGATGAGTTTAAAAAGGACATAAAAGAGACAAAAATGCAAGAACCTGCACCGATCCTAGAACAAAACAGAAAAATATCGTGGATGATTTCCAAAAGAAATATTAACAGCATATTAGCTGCCAGCAGGCTTATGGTACGCCACCACGGTATAATACAGTGGTTAGTACTCGGCGTTGTGGCCGCAGCAACCTCGACTCGAATCTGAGCCCCAGTAATATCCGGCTTCTTTCTCGGCAAGATTTTGTGTATGTTTTACTTTCACTTTTTAAATCCCCCTAACCGGCTGCGCCCCTTAGCTGCGGTCAGAGATCAGGATTTACCGTGGCTCCCCACCACGGGATGGGCAGGAGGAAGGTAAACCCCACCGCGCACTAAACCAGCGCGCAATCGGGGAAAGGTTGGCAGGTCCCCACGTCCGAGCATGCGCAGGAACCATCCCAAAAAGTAAAGCGCTGGGTCTCCAGGAACCTTGTCCGTAGCTTAAGCTAACGTAATGGTGTAGCAACAACCTGTTTTTTTCCTGGTTGAGATATTTCAAATGTCAGCTAGGCCTTTTTAGACGCAATAACACCGAGCTTTTTATGAATTCGCTTTATTTTACAATAAAATCTAATAAGATAAAACCTAATAAATAGCATAAAACCTAAACTCAGTATCATGGTTCGCCTCTACCCCAACTTTTTTGCTAAAAGTACACTATTGAAGTGTAATTCACAGAGAGTAAAATGCGCAAATGTTAAGTGCACAGCCCCATGAATTTTGACAAATGTTAACTATCACCTAGATCAAGTTATGGACATTTTCCATCAGCCCAGAAAGGTCGGTAGAGTCAATTCAACCCACCTTCTTTTCATTTAAGAATACCATTCTGATTTCTATCTCCGCAGATAAGTGTTGACTGTTTCTGAAATTCACATAAATGAATATACATTTTTTTTGTGTCAGACTTTTATTTCATGCAACATAATGTTTTTGAGATGCACACGTGTTGTTGAGTGTATTACTTTGGTGTTATTGATGAGTGTTATTCCTGTGTGTGAACATACCACTGTTGATGGACAATTGGGTTATTTCCAATTTTGGCTACTGTGATTAAAGCTGCTATAAATATTCTCGTACATTTCTTTTTGCAGACATATGCATTCATTTTTCTTGGGTATATATGTTGTAGTTGAATTGCTAGGTCATGGGATAGGTCTAGATTTAACTTTATTAGAACTGCCAGTTTTTCAGAATGGTTGTGCTATTTTACCTTCTCACTAGCAACAGAGCAAGAGTATAGATAGTTACCCCACATTCTTGTCAGCACTTGTTCTGTCTTTAAAATTTACCCGTTTTGGTGGGTGCATGTCTTGGTCTATTCAGGCTGTTATAACAAAATAACTTAAACTGGGCAGCTTATAAAGAACAGAAATTTATTTCTTATAGTTTTGGAAGCTGCTAAGTCCAAGTTCAAGGTGCCAGCAGATTCAGTGTTTGGTGAGGGTTCATAGACAGTGCCTTCTTGCTGTGTCCTCACACGGTTTATAAAGACACTAATCTTATTCAGGAAGTGGAGCCCTCATGATCTGATCACCTTCCAAGGGCTGGAACCTCCTAATACCATCACCTTGAGGATTAAGATTTCAACAAATAAATATGGTGTTGATGGTAGGGACACAAATATTCAGAGCATAGCAGTGCATGAAGGTATCTCATCATAGCTGGGTGCAGTGGCTGCATCTGTAATCTCAGCTATTCCATAGGCTGAGGTAGGAGGATCCCTTAAATCCAGGAGTTTGAGACCAGCCTGGGCAACACAGCAAGACCCTCATCTCCAAAAAATAAAAGAAAAAGAAAAGAAAATTACCTCATTATGGTTTTCATTTGTGTTTACCTATTAAATAATGATATCGAGCATCTTTTCTTATGTCTTTTAGCCACTTATAAATTCTCTTTTGTGAAAAAAGCCTATTCAAATATTTTGTTCATTTTTAAATGGCTTGGATTTTATTATTGATTTCTAAAGGTTCTCTCTATATTTCAATATTTGAGTCATTTTTTCAAATAAGCGTATTGCAAATATCTTCTCCCAGTCTGTGGCTTGCCTTTTTATACTTTCTTATGGCAATTTTGATGAGCTGAAGTCTTTAATCTTGGTGAAATCCAATTTCTTAATTTTTTTCTTTTATGATCTCTAAGACATCTTTCCTACCCCAGATGGTGAATATATTTTCCTGCATTTTCTTCTAGATGTGTTTTGTGTTTTAGTTTTCATATTTAAATCTATGATTCTTCTCAATTTCATCTCCTGATGTCAGCACAATACTTAACTACAGAATCCAAGGCTTGCAGAAAACAATCCAGCCTCTTGGAAACTTTTATAATCCTGATGTAATAACATTCACAAGGGTTTGCTGATGTGCTCTTTGGTAGCTACAGGTTGTTGTGCTTCCATCCCTCATTCCCTCCCCCTTTTGCCTTATCTCTTCTTCTCTCAACTCTCCTCACTCCTACAGCTGAGAAAACCAGAAATACCTAAAACTGAGAAGAAGAAAAACCTGGTCTAATCTGTGCTCAAGCCACACCTGTGTTCTAGTTTGTAAATCTAGTCCTGCCCTTGGAGGCCTTGGACAAGTAACTTAAATGTTATGTGCCTCAATTCTTTCTTCTGTAAAATGAAGCTAATAAGAGTAGTCTACTTCATTCTGCTGTTATTAGCTGTGTCTAGATTTAGGAGATAGTCAATAATGTTATAATCAGGGGAATCATCACCCTCATTGTCATTATCCTCTGCATTATTTTCAAAAGCCACAGTGCTGATATTTTGCATCTTAAATTAGTTTTGCTTCTTCTAGAAATTCCTGTAGATGGATTCATGGAGTATGCACCCTGTCGTGTCCAGTTTTTTCTTTCTGCATAATGTCTCTGAGTTTTATTGATATTGCTGAGTATACTAGATGTTCATTCCTTTTTATTGTTGAGTAGCATTCCACTGCATGGATATACCACAATTTGTTTGCCAGTGTCCTGATGATGGACGTTTGGGTTGTTCGTAGTTTTGCTATTGTGAATAAAGCTGCTATAAACATCCTTGTTACAATTATTTTGTGTGTGAACATATGTTTTCACTTCTCTTGGAAAAATGTCTAGGTAAAAAATTGCTAGGAACAAAGGGATGTTTATGTTTAAATTTATGAGAGACTGTCAAATCAAAGTGGTTAGAACATTTTACATTCCCACTAAAAACGTATGATTTCTGGTTGTTCCATCTTCACCAGGATTTGGTGTTTTTAGACTTTATAATTTTAGCCAGGCTACTGGGTGGAATGATATCTCAACGTGATTTCAGTATCTATTTCCCTGACAACTAATGATAATGGGCACTTTTTTATGAGCTGGTTGGCCATTAGTATACCTTCCTCTCTCAAGGCTCTGTTTAAGCTTTTGCCCATTTTCTGAGATAAGTGTTTTAGTTTCTAGTGCCAAATTGTAGGAGCTAATTATCTATTCTGGATACAGGTTCTTTGTCAGATATGTTTTGTGACCATTTTCCTCCTAGTCTGTGGCTTGCCTTTTCACTTACTTAATGGTGTCTTTTGATGAGAAGACTTTTTAATATTGATCATGTCAAATTTATCACTTTTCTTTTTTACTATTTTCTTCCTGTGTAACATGTAGAAATATTTGCTTGCTGCCATGTTATCAGGATATTTTCATGTACTTTTCTTCTAAAATGTTATAGTTTTATGGTTTGGTTTGTGATCCAACCCAAATTAGCTTTTGTGTATATGGTGAGGTAGGGATTGTGGGGGTTTTTTTTTTTTTCACTAGTATAACAGATATCTAATTGATCCAGCACTATTTGTTAAAATGACACTCCTTTCCCCATTGAATTCCTTTAGTGCTTTTTTTTTGAAAATCGGTTGACCATATTATGTGGGTCTGCTTGAGGTGTCTTAATTCGGTTCCATTTATCTATACATGTATCGTTTTGCCACTCTCACACTGTTTATGGTAATAAAAAGCTTAATAGTAAGTCTTAAAGTCTTCCAGGTTTGACTTTTTCACACAGGTCAATAAATCTGAAATGTGTACGTACTGTGGTGCCCCCATGCAAATCAAAATATGCCGTCACTTAATCCCTCTCATTTTACTGGAGGACATATGCCCTCATGTACAATGGCTGAGCCCTTAGCCAAAGATCCTCTATTGTACCTTCTGGAGAAAATAAATCTTCAATTACCTTTACAGCTGATCTAGACGTAAAATGTCTGCAACACTCAGCAATGAGTAGATTTTTCTTGAAAAAGAAGTTCAGTTTTCACTTGCTTTGGCCATAGAAATTGTTGTCTATTATCTATGAACACAAAATACAATGTTTGGTTTGCAATTTTATGTTCTTTGTAGGAAGAAAAACTTCAGTGGAAACAATATTTAATGCCATTTTATGAAACTTTGTCATTTACATAACAGCTTTCTTTGCTGCTTTTGTAAAAACGATAAACAGTGGGCTTTATATGCTTGTTATACAATTTTTAGAATGTGTATTTAAATTAAAACTACTAAAATTAAAATATTCATCATGAACGTCCTAGATTCATCTTAAGTTCCACCAACAGTGCACTTAAAATAAAATGGGCCCAACCTAAGGATACAAATCTACGTGGCTAAAATGCAGTTCCTATATGTGAGACATTCTCAACAGTATTTGCTTGCCCTGGTGTAGTGATTTTCCTGTTTTCCCCGCACCCGAAAGTTCTCAATTCAAACCTGTAAGAAATTTCCGTTGCTAGAAGATTTTAAATATTCTTTCTTCAAGTAAGGGCAGTTGTATAAAAGTTATCACTTGCATCCTTGGAATGCACAGAAATCTTGGGGAGAGAGATCAAGCGCTACCCAGCTGGGGAGGAGCGGGGATGGATAACATACTCACTGGCAGCCAGGCCGAGGTGGTCTGTTTTGCCTGCTTTGGCTCCAACTGGAGACCGGAACTCGGTTCAACGGCAACAGGAGGATCTGGTTTCAGAGAAGGCTGACTTGATCTTCACGGTGCCTTTAGATCAGGAAATCTCATCGCGTTTCTGCCCTTTCTTTTGATCTATTTCCACCTCTCCCTTTGTCGCTTCAGGACCGTTTTCGATCCCTCGTGGACAGGACCCAAGAGGGCGGCCGCCCCCTTCCCTACCGGTCCCTCCCTGCCTGAGCGTTTCAAACGGACCCTCCGCGTGCGTCCCCGCGCACCTGCGCCTCGGGCTCCTGGCAACTCGAATCCGCGCCGCCGAGTCTTCTCTGCAGGTCACAAAGGGTGTGGGGCTCCTGACCTGGCCCTGCCCCAGGCCGGCCCTCGAACGCAGGTCTGGAGAGGCTGATTTTGACAAGGAGAGCCAAAGAAAACTCTCGACGGCAGCCCAAACCCCGGACCCGAGATTAAGGGCCTTAAACCCTCAAGTCCGAGCGAGCCGCAGGTCGTGAGTCGAATCGATCTCCACGCCTTGTCGTTTGCCAAAATTCACAGATCAAGAAAGAGAAAAATTGTGCGGATCCAAGTCCACAATTAAGCAGAGAGGAAAGACGATTTCCTAACTCATCGGATATGGGATGTGAGAAGAAGACCGGCGTCGAGTTTTGTCCCGAGCATATGGAAGGGTGGCGTTGCCACCAAGCAAGATGCGAAAACGCAGGCGCAGC
>RJWJ010044557.1:0-12116 GCA_004363605.1 Indri indri | reverse complement strand
AGGTCTTCTTTTCTTAATCAGATGTTGTGGTTTTACTCTCATGAATTAGGAGCGGCTTTGATGAATGAATGACCCTTTCATCTAAGTGCAGGCAGAAAGAATGGATTAAGGGCACGATCTCCAATCCCCAGACACTGCATCAGACTCTCAGTCCCCCAGTATTCTGATCTTCCCTTCTCATAACCCTCAGGACTTAACTATAACCCAGGAATTCAAATGTACCCCCTCGGTAGGTGGACTGTGGACCAAATGTTTGTGTGTTTATATGTTGCAGCCTTAATCCCCAAAGTGATGGTATTTGGAGGTGGGGCTTTTGGGAGATAGTTAGGTTTAGATGAGGTCATGATCGTGGGTTCCCCATGATGGGATTAGTGTTCTTAGAAGAGGAAAAGGGGCCAGAGCTCTCTTTCTTTCTCTTCACCACATGAGCACACAGTGAAGAGGTGGCCGTCTGCAAGCCAGGATGAGAGTTCTCACTGGGGAACCAAATACGCCAGCACTTGGGTCTTGGACTCCCTAGCCTGCAGAGCTGTGAGAGATAAATGTCTACTGTTTAAGCCACGCAGTCTGTGGTACTTTGTTATAGCAGCCTGGGCTGACTAAGACAGTGTAAATATTTCATGTGCGTAATGATAGCGTGAACTCTTCCTCCCTAAGAGCTCACTGTGGGCCGGGCACCGTGCTGAGCACTCTGCGTGAATGGCCTCATTCAATTACCACAGTAACATTTATGACGGCTTGTATTAGGAATTGCTTTTAATTTTTAGAAAGAGATCAGGAATAACAGTGATTTTAAAAGATTCTTAGTTCTTCTCACACATAAAAGAAGCCTGGAGCTTGGCAGCCGTGGGCTTCATAGTAGCTCTGTGATCATCAGAGTCTCAAGCTCCTTTTGTCTTTCTTAGTTCAGGGGTGCTATCTTCAAGGTTACCTCATCGTTCAGTGTGGCTGCTGTAGCTCCAGCCATTATGTCTATATTCCTGACAATGAGGGAAGGGAAGAAGGCCAAAAAAGTTTTTAAGTGCCAGCGCAATAAATCTCCCTTTACAACATTTTCCCAGAAGCCCCACCTGACGACTCTACTTACATCTCATGGGCCAGAGATTGCTCTTGTGGCCACACCTTGCCACAAGGTAGGCTGTAGTCTTTCAGCTGGTCTCACTGCGGTGGTCAGTAATGGCAATATTCTGTTCCTAAGGCAAAAAGGAAGAATGAATATGAGGCAGGTGGTTTCTGCCCTAGTGCTGCTGTTGTCCTCATTTTAGCAGTAAGGAAACTGAGGCTCTGAGAGCCCGGCATCTCGCCCAAGACTACATCAGTGCTAAAACAGAGCTTGCGCTTGGATGCAGGTCTGCCCAGCTACAATCCAATGCCCATGTTCTTCACCTCTGTCTGCTAATGACAAAGTTTGCCTAAGAAGAAAGGCAGAAACCAAAGTAGGCAGTCACAGGTGTGCTCACATGTTTCCACGGCTACTTCACAGGCACCTGGCGAATGGGGTCAGAGTTTTAATCTGTCTGGCTTGTGTTCAAAACTGACTCACGGAAGGTTTTCCAGAGGGCACCCTTATGGATGTGGAGCACTGTCTTAACTTGTTGCTTGTCTCTCTTTTCTGGTCGACTGCAGGCCTCGAGCGGGTTGTGTGCACAGTAGCCAACACAGGCCTTGCACGTTACAGCGACTCAATAAGCGTCTGTTGAATGAATGACGGGAAGGAGGGAGGGAGTGAAGTAATGACGTTGGATATAGCTAACGATCTTCAAAGCAAGCCAACGTATTTTTCCTGCATGTATCTACCACCAGGTAACCAGTTGTTGCAAACTTCACTGAGAACACCACCCATTGTCAACCGCGAGTCCCAAGAGTGTCTATCTGTGAAAAACAGCACGTGTGGCCCCCATGAGACCTTTTTTTCTGGTAGATTTTCTGAATATCCTTTTTTTCTGACTGGCCTATAAAATGCAGTGAGAAATTATGCTAATGCTAGTATCTCTCCAACCAAGTCCTACTGAGGATTGAATCTGTTTTTCAAAGACAAAACCGAGTTTTAATTTAGTGCCCCCTTGACATTTTCCCTTTCAAGCACACGAAGGATGCTTCTGCGGAGGGAGAGATCTTGGGAAATCTTTCACGGATGGCTACGCTTCACGCCTGGGTGGAGTAACCCTCAGCACGCCAGCTTTCAATTAGAAGTAAATAAATGGAGACAGCTTTGCAGTGTGCCGGGTACTCAGAAAGATCAACCCCGGGCCTCGGGGCTGGCTTTCTCCCACTGTAGCTGAAAATTTTCATTTACATTTTTTTGGTGTTTTTTGAGCAGATTTAATGTGCCTGGTTTAACCTTTAAGACCGTCTCCCCCTCTTCCTGCCGCTTCTCCCCCTCGCCCAGGCTTTGAGAATGCCACAAACTTGGAGGCACCTGTAGGGAACAGGGTGGCACCCTTTCGCCACGCAAGTGGACTCTGAACTGAGGTCTTTGGATGGAGGTTCTTGGAACCGAGTAATGGAGTTTTATTCCCCTTCTGTGACTGTGATTCTGTTTAGAATAAGGGCAGATGGGGACATGTCTGTCCTTTGTCCACCACAGCCTAAGGCACAGGTGGATTGGTGGGGGCTTTGGTTAGGCCTGAAGATAGGGCACCTTCTGGGGAGGGACTCCTAGCTGGGCCATTTGCCCACATTTCAAGACCTGAAGGGAAGGCAAGGGCAACATACTAACCTAAACATCTGTACCCCCATAATGATGCTGTGGGATCATTTTGAGCTTTTTCTATTAGGGAACTGTATCAGTTAGTTGTTGCTGCATAACAAACCACTCCAAAACTTAATAGTTTAAAAAAAACACCATTTAGTCACCATTAGCACAATTTTGTAGATCAATAATTTGGCCAGCCTCAGCTGGCCAGTCCTTCTGGTCTGTGCTGGACTGGGCTGGTCTCCAATGGGCATGGTCAGCTACTGGGTTGGCCTATGATGGTCTCAGCCAGGATGGCGGGGGCCACATGGGCCCTCATCATCCAGCAGGCCAGCCTGGGCTTGTTCACATGGTGGTAGAAGGGTCCCCAGAGCAAGTGCAGAAGAGCACAAAGTCTCTTGAGGCCTAGGCTGAGAACCAGCATGATGTCACTCCCTTTGCATTCTATTGGTCAAAGCAAGTCACAAGACCAGCCCCGATTCTGGGAGGGGAGAAATGGGCTCCACCTCTTAAGTATTTTTCCCATTTCTGCAATCAACAATAGGCAGTGATTTTCCAAATCTGCTTCTCAAGGCCTAGGGCCTCCATGGAAGGGTCTCAGGGGCCACTGTAGGGTCAAGATTAAAGTTTGGGCTATTCTCTTCCACCTTCAACCAGAGTAACTCACTTTTATCTGCGGGCTATATTGGACTTCCCAGAAAGGTTTCCTTTGAACAAATGTTGCCATGGTTAAAAGATATTTGAATACCAATTAGTTAGAAGTACTTGTCAGGATCTCCCTGCCTCCTTCTGCCCTCTGTGACTCATAGAACTGGGCTTTCTGATTTCTGGTGAAAGAGAATGAGTGCCAAGAAGTAAGAAGACTCTGGCTTTGGCCATTCACTCATCACTCTGTGCACTGACAATCCCCATGCAATCTCAGTTTCCTAGTCTGTAAAAAGGAAGCAGAAGACAGTAATGCACAGTAGAAGATCCACAGAAGATTCTGGTTGGCAGTGTTGTTTTTATATTCTAACTGAGAACTCAGTTTTCAGTTGCTAAGTGGTCTGGTTTGGAATTTTTCTAGGAAGACGTTAAATGTTAAAAAAAAAAAAAAAGAACACAAACAACCAAATCTCTCTGCCCACTGGACTGCAACCAAATGGTAAAATTTAGTTGTTAGAAATTCATTCCTTTGTCTGAATACATTCAGGTGTTCTTTCTCATTAATACTTAGTTTGAATTGGTTGATCAGATCTTTTTCTTCCATGAATATTGAGCTGAACCCTAGGTACTGAAAACATGTGAACTTTCATGGAAAGTTTTGCAGGGGAGGGAAAGATGATGTATATATGTGTGAACGAGAGAGAGGATAGGTTTGGGCTGGCCATGGAAGATAGGGGGAGGAACAAGGAGGTTTGTCCCTTTAGGCTGGTGGGAGGACAGCCAAGAGGTACTTGGCGTGCTTTCCTGCTGTGCCTGGAGCTGAGAGTTTTTGTATCTGCTGCACAGGGAAGGACAGTTCATCCTCCAGTTTCACCCACCGTGATCCTTAAATGGTTTCAGGCCCTCCAGGCTGTGCAGGATTATTCAAAGCCACCATGGCCACCATCCAACTGGAAGGAACTCTATGCCCTTGAATGATGGAGGAGCAAGGATTTTCCCAAACTCCCCCAGGCGTGCAGTTTCGGTGTCTCAGGGAGGAGAATCTGCTCCCCACACCCCACCTTCCATTGACGATGAGCAGGTCACCCATCAAGTTGGTCCTGACCAACAGGATCTTCCACATCTCTCAGCAGAAACTTCCACTCAGCCAGGCCTGGGCAAGCCGGCTGCAGCTTGCCAGGGCCATGGGCATGATGGGTCGGGGAGGGCAGATGGCTCCAGCCTGGCTTTTCAGGTGCCACAAGCAGACGAGGGTACACTGAGGACTGGTGCCCCATCTTGGGGTGACAAGAGGTGGCCAGGAGGTATGCATGCCTGGATTCCATAGGCACCAGCAGACACCTGGCTTTCTTAGGTAGCAGGTAGAGAGGTGGGTCTGGCTACAAGCCAGCCGTCTATATAGAAGTATTCCGCCCCCCATTTCAAATTGTATTTTTGTACCCAAGATAAACTAGGGAACCATGAGGACTTTATTGGAGGAGGCCTTTATTTTCCAGAAGGATTTGGCTGAGAATTTTTTTATCTAGAAATTCTCCTATAATGCTTTTTAAAGTTGCACTTTTTCTTTTTTCTTTTTTTTTTTTTTTGGAATGTCTATCTTTTTTTATTCAACAAGTAATCCGTGTTCACTATGGAAAAACCTGAGAAAGAACAGATAAGTAAAAGTTTTGTTTGTGGTGGAAAAATTGCTTGGAAATAAGCTTCTATTAAATTATTTATTTTTGTTTTGTTTTTCATGGTTTTCTGCTGAGGGCATAGCCTGTAATTTATTTACCTAATTCCCTATTTTCGAGAATTTTGGGATATGGTCTTTACAGGCTCCCGGTACCTGCAAAAATCCCCACGAGAGTCAGCTTCTGTCACTGGTAGCTCGCGGATAACTCGCCCTTTATTAACTGTCTGCTCTTGCCTGCCGCCTTCCCCAGTTCCCTGCTGGTATCTTTCACCTCCCAAATAAACCATTTGCACTCAAATCCTTGTCTCCGGGGCTGCTTCTCAGAGAACCCAAACCAATGCAGCAATATGCCAGCTTTGGGTATGCAATCACGCACGGCTTAAAGACAATTTGGTCGAAGACAGATCGCATGCGCAATGGCAGTCGCATTGAATCACAACGGAGCTGAAAATTTCCTGTGCCTCATGATGTCTTGATGGCACTGACCCTGTGTTGGCCTGGGCCAATGTGTATGTTTGTGTCCTCATTTGTCACAAAAACATTTAAAAGTAGAAATTAAAAAATTTTAAGACTAGAAAAAAGCGTATAGAATAAGGATGCAAAAAAAGAAAATATTTTTTACAGCTGCGCACAATACGTTTGTGTTTTAAGCTGTGTTATGAAACAGTCGAGAAATTTTTAAAAAATTAAAAGTTTATAAAGTGAAAAAGTTATGGTAAGTTAAGGTTAATTTGTTATTAAAGAAAGATGAAAAAATTCTTTATAAATTGGGTGTGCGGAAGTGTGCAGTATGTGTAAAGTGTACAAGTGGTGTACAGGAATGTTCTCACGTTCACTTGCTGACTCGCCCAGAGCAAATTCCAGTCCTGCAAGCCCCATTCATGGCAAGTGCTCTATACAGGTGTGCTATTTTTGGTCTTTTCCACTGTATTTTTTTTTACTGTACCTTTTCTGTGTTTAGAGATCTTTAGATGCACAAATACTTACCATCGTGTTACAATTGCTGACAGGATTCAGTCCAGTACCACACTGTACCAGTTTGTAGCCAAGGAGCAATAGGCTACACCCTACAACCTGGGCGTGTGGTGGGCTACACCACCCAGGCTTGTTCAAGTACACTCCGTGACATTCGCACAACAACGGAATCACATGATGCGTTTCTCAGAACGTATCCCCGCGAAGAGACGCATGACTGTATACCATGACTCCCTTTCCTGGGGTTGGGTTTGCAGACAGCTTTTCAGGAGCACATCTTTTGCCTAACGTAGAGTACTCAGAGGTCAGGGCACTCCTGATTCACTTGGGCTGTGCTGGGCTGCGCCGCCTGGGTTTGGCAACTTAACCTTTGGCCTCCAAGTTTCTCATCCTTTTGCTACTCAGTTTATGTGAGACTTTTGCCAAGGCTGTCTGGTTGCTAATGACTAATGCTTGTTTTCCTTCCTTGTGGCTTTGTCCCTGAGTTAATCCTCTCTTATAGTTCTGCTATCTCCCGTCTGGATTTTTCTTATCAAAAAATCTTTACAGCCTGGGTTTCCCAGCCTTAGCCTGGAAGCAGGAGGCCTCAGGCCATGCCACAGTGTAGGTGAAGGGTTTGTTTTGGGACTCTCTTTACCCTGCTCCCAAAACCCTGCTTTTTCTTGTAATCCTTCCTGGAAAGAATTTTTTTTTTTTTAATTAGGTTGTCCTCTGAGGTGATGTCTCATCCAAGCAGAGAGAATTTTTTTTTTTTTACAAAGCATTAACATATATTATTTAACTTGGTTTTCTCCTCCACCCCCCAAAACATGCCAGTTTGAGTATCCGAAGTGTCAGAACCCTGCCAGAGTGTGTTCTAACACGTACACGTATTGAACTAATACTAATAGTAATACTCATACTAATAGTTCGGTTGGTTCCACCAGTTACTACCTCTGTGATCTTGGAAAAATTGCTTAATCTTTCTCTGCCTGCCAAATGGGGATATTATAATGATAGGATCCACCTCATGCAGTTCTGGTGCAGATTAAATGAGTAAACATCTGTATAGCACTTAGGACAGTACCTGGCACAGAGTCACCTTTCAAAACATATTTGCTCTTTTTATTAATTCATTCATGAAATAAATAAAGCACCTACGGCATGACAGGTCGTGAGGCCACAGGCTGGACTCAGCCCTGAAGCGTCTAGTGAGGGAGATATTGTAGGACCTGGCTGTTCACCCCGCCTTGAGATGCGAACCGCAATCTTGAGTCCTTTTCTTTCTTCGCTACGTGGAAGGAGCACAGGCTGTTAGCTGGGAGGACGAGCACTGCTCCGGGAGGCCAGCGGTGACCCGGTGCAGGCAAACGTGTCGTCTCAGCTCTGCAGTGGTCGAAGGAGGGAGAGCTAACCGGCTTCTGAAAGCTGGTGATTTGGGTACTGGTGTTAATGGTTCTCCAGGTCTATTGGGAAAGAAAAGATAAGGATGGGGATGTGAGTAAAAGAGAGGATCTGGAAGGGACTGGAATGTGGCTTGGGGCCCTAGGGTGCATGTCCACGAAGCGGGGGTCGAACAGTGCAGGTGGACAAGAGAAGGGGCCCTGCGAGGGCCTGGTCCCAGGCTCAGGGTTCTGTTAGACTGTGGCCTCAGCAGCGCCCACGCACCCGCTCTGGAGCAGACACGGCTGGTCGGTGAAGAGCGCGGACTCTGGACCCTGACCATGTGGGTTCAAACCTCTGCTTCACCACCAGCGAGCTGTGGCCAGCTGTGTCTTCCAACTGTGCCACAGCCCGTCCACAGGCTCTCCTCACAATGTGGCTGCCACTCCTCCCACCAGAGGGGTGTCTACGTCCCTCTCCTCAAGGAGGAGTGGGGGCGTGTCACTGACCTGACCAAAGGAGTCTGACAGAGTGGATGCTGCGTGCCCTGCAGAGCTATGTCATAAAGAGGATCTGGGGTCTGCCTGGCTCTCTCTCACTCTCCCTGGGGACATCCGCCCTGGGAACCCAGCCACCATGCTGTAAGGAAGCCGAGGCCACCCAGGAGGGCGCCCCTGGGCATTCCTGCAGATTGCCCTCGCTGGGCCCTCCAGCAACAGCCAGCGTCTGCCAGCAGGCTGTGTGTGAGCCAGCCCTCCGATCAGTCCAGGTGCACGTTAGTGAAGTTCCTCCCTCGTGGCAATAGTACATGTAAATAATTTAGACCTAGCGAAAGTGCTGTGTGCTTGCTGTTATTGTTCTGTTATCATCGCACTCGCTGCAGTTGATCTGCAGGTATCTGCAGTGCTGCGCTATCTACAGAGGTCTTCCCCAGTACTGGCTGGTGATACTGGCCATGCTGCCTCTGACAGACCAGGTGAGCTCTACCCTACAACGCCCCAGGTTACCTGCGAGCCAAAGAGGGGCCCTGGGCACACAGCAGGCGGCATGGGGGTAGAGGGCAGGTGTGCCGAGCTTTTCTCGTTGCACTTGGCAGGGGCAGCCTGAACTGGGCAGAAGCGAGGGCCCTGGTGGGACGGTGCTCAGTGACCCTCATCATACAGGCAGCACAGTGTGGTTTGCCAGACGCTCAGATGGGCTGGGCTTGCCGAGTTATCGAGCCTACAGGAGGGGCTTTTATCAAAGCCTTAGGGGGCCGTGAAAAGGGTATCAGAGAAGGTTGACTAGAAATTGCCCAGTGAAAGAAAAAGGAAAGGGAATTCCAGGTGGAGGGGAGAGTGTGAACAAAAGCCTGGTGTAGAGAAAACATTTCATTTCCGGGGATTTGCAAATCTGAGGGCGGCGAGAGGGTGGAGGGATGAGCTCAAGGGCATTCTATAGAACCACTGGTCTGCACTCTTCGAAAGGTCAGTACTGTGAAGGAGAAAGGCACGTTCAAACACAGTTTCAGGTTAAAAGACATGATACATCCATGTCCACTAAATGGAATGCATGGTCCCGGACTGGTCCTGGGTGGGGAGAAGCAGGAACACTACAAATGACATTCTTGTGGCAACTGGTGACATTTGAATATGGACTGTGGACTAGATAATAGTATTGCATTGATATTAAATACAATTCTATTTTATATAAGAGCATGTCCTTTTTATTAATAAAAGGAAATTCATGTTGGAATATTAGGGGTAAGGAGGTATGATGTCTACAATGGACTCTCAAACGTTTCAGGGAGAAAATGATATTTATTTAGGCAGACGGAATAATAGAGCACACACGGCCACATGTTAGTTGGCGAAGCTGGGCAAGGAGTATAAGGAAGCTCCTTCTTCTATTCTTGCAACTCTTCTCTACGATTAAAATTATTCTAAAATAAAAAGTTTTAAAGAATGAATGGGGAAACAGAAAGTGTAGGCTAAGAGGCAGGGAGGGGAAAGAGAAACGTCTGGAAGTCAGGCTGCACGTTTTATTGGAAGGGACACTGAGTTGCAGAAAGGCCGAATGACTGGTCAGGGGTCAGTGAGCAATCAGTGTGGCTTTGTGCCCCTGACCGTACTTCTGAGAGCGAAGCCTTGCCTCTTTCCAGCCCACTGGAGGGCCGGGAGGGAGGAGCGTGTGTTAATATATGGCCTCTGATGTGAGAAAGACCTCAGGGGTGTCATTTCTGCTCACCATGCGGAAGGTATCCCAGAGCTCCTGTTATTTCAGGTCATCATTAATGCGAGTCGTGCTGTGAATTCCACGTGCACTGCCCTGAAATTTGCCCCATATGTTTGTAAAGGTCGATTACATCTTTGGGGGCTTTTTCTAATGCGAACAGAAGCTATCAAGTTTCAATTGTTGCAGCTCGTTGGGACCAAGCGTCTTTTCTGGTGTGTCGTAAAAGGGCTCTGCATCCGATATCTGACGTCAGACAAACAGGTATTTAACGATCTTGATTTCAGATGATGCGTGATGCTGTCATTTCCTGAATAAGAAATCGAATAGGAGCAAATCTTTCTTTCCCCTTTTACAAAGGAGAACAACATGATAAAGGGCAGTGGAATCCTAGCTAAATACGGGTCCAGGCTTCAAAAGGAGACCTCACTCTCACACACTTTTGGCAGAAGTATAAATTGGTACAAGCTCTTTGGAAATCTGACAGTAGCTAATAAAACCTAATATATGCTGAATAAAAGCAATTCCATGCTTGTGCACCTTACCTAAGAGACAAGAGTGCACATGTCCACCTAAACACATGTACAAAAATATTCATAGCAGCTTTATTAATAGTAACCCCAAACCAGAAACAACCCAAATGTTTGTCAACACTAGAATGGATAAATGTGGGATATTCACATATGGAGTACTACTGAGCCATGGAAGAGAATGAAATACTGAAATACATAATGACGTGGCTGAATCTCATGGTTACATAAACACGAAAGAAAACATTCAGAGTGATTGTATTTATTTGAAGTTTAAGAACAGGTGACTCGAATCTATGATGATAGAGGTCAGAATAGTGAATTTTGGGGGGTGTTGATCATGACAGGGTATGAGAGAACGATCTGGGGTGCTGGGAATGTTGATACCTTCATCTGGGTGGTAGTTACACAAGTGAGATTTGAGCATTTCACTGCATATAAATTAAATATTAATAGAAAAATAGATAAAAAGAAAAAAAGAGTTCTTTTCCACTGGTAGGGTTGTCTTGAGGGGCTGCAGAATGGGACATCCCAATGACTGTGCCTGATAGCAGCAATCTGGGGGTGGTTGTGTCTTCAGGCCCCAGTCTGCAATAGTCAATCGCGTGTGCTCTTGCTGATAGGTGCTGGGTAAGAGCTGCCAATCACCCAGGGCTCAGTCAACACCTCTGCACCAAGCCAGTGGCTCAGGACTGCTTCCACCTGGAGGGCAGAGGCTGAGACCACTCAAGCTCTAGGACAGCTTTTCTCAAACTCCAGTGTGTAAAAGAATCACCTGGGTATGCTGTTCAACTACAGATTCTGATCCAGTAGGTCCCAGGTGGAGCCTGAGATTCTGTGTTTCCAGCTGTTGCTGCTGCTGCTAGACCAACTAGGAGTGTCAAGGTTTTAGAGGCAGACAGGCCAGGGTAAGAGTCTTGGCTCTGCCATTTATGAGCCCCATAATCTTTGCCAAATTACTTGACCTCTATGAACCTCGGTTTCTTCTTCCGTAAAATGGCAAGGTGTGGGGGGCAGCTGGGGTGGGATGGGGAGGGACAGATGAGACAACCATCTCCTAGAATGGTGTAGGTTAAACAGGATAGTATACATAAAGTGTTTAGCACTGTGCCTTGCCTTTAGTAAGCTCTCATTAATTGGTGACTGGTTGTATTTATTATTTTTAATAAAGAAGGCTTGAGTCATAATTTGGAGAAAGGTGAGTGAGTGTGGTTAAGAAGGGCAGGAACTAATGAGCATTTATTTCCCTTGCAGCCTGTTGAAGGAGGATGTTTTCTCTGGCTTCTCTTTTCTTCCACTTCATCCCATAATCTTTCCTCTGAATTCATCCCCTCGGTCTTCATTATCCAGATAAGATGTATTACATCTTCAGGCTTCCTCCCACCCCAGGCTAACCCAAATCTCACTGAGCTGGAAGAACTCAGGCAGAACTGAAGCTGCAAGCTGGGCAGATTGTCAGACTGTGCCCGGAGGTGATGTCTTTGTTAAAGAAACACCCTCCCCACCTTGGCTCCTTCTGGTGGGGCAGGCCTGGCCCCTGAGAGTGGAGGCCGTGGCGGGGCCTCTGCGCATGCCCACGCCCGGCGGCCCTCCTCGGAATCCCCCCGTGCTTCTGCATGCACAAGGCCCCTCTGGAGGAAGACATATGTTTCTCAATCTGCGGGGCTGTCAGTTGGTGTCTTTTTCAAGAACCGAATTAACTTGTCGTCCTAGAGGGAAGAAAGAGAAACGCTTGGCTTTGTGTTGTCTGCAGGACGCTAGGCCTGGCCTCGGTCCAGGTTTTGGGTACTCCTCTCTGGGTGGGAGGTGGGGGAGCCATCTGAGTGGAGCCTGGAGGCTGGGGGAGCGCTAAGGCACAGTGTGGTTTAATTCTATAAAGTGAGTTGTGTTTAGTGAGTGCCAGGCACTAGACCAGGCACTGAAGGCTCAAAAATAGCCAACTGAACCAACAATGGCACTCACCACGGAGCAGGGAGACAGAAAGGAGGCAATCGTAATGCTCTAAAAGAAATGCTTAGGGGGC
>RJWJ010044556.1:0-12122 GCA_004363605.1 Indri indri | reverse complement strand
TCCAATTCTCTGTTCTTTCCAGAATCCCTATTACTTAGCAATTATATACTCTGAATTAGCATTCTTATTTAATTACTTTTTCTCTCCTACTTTACATCTCTAGATATTCTGGATGAGAGTCTTATTTCATCTTTCAATCTGTATTATTGAGATTTTTAATGTTGCTCTCATATTTTTAAGTTTTAAGAACTGTTTTTTATGTGACTAAATCTTATATATAGAATCCTGTTCTTACTTATGGATACAACATATCTTTATCTCTACAAACATATTTTGGATAATATTTGAAGTACCCTTCTTCCTGCATGATCTTAAGTTTCTCCAAATTGTTATGCCCACTTTCCTTTATTTCTAATTTCATAAATATCTAGTAATCTCAGGCTGTGTGTGCCTATTTAAGTGTTGGTTTATTAAAAGCAGTTTGGAATAACTGTGTCACAGCTGGAGCTAACTGGCTAAGGGCTTCACTGAATATTCTGTTTCATTGAAGAATCCAGTATCGTTTAGTTTCTTTTCCTGGTATAACGAGGTTTCCTCCACCAACCACCACCAAAACTTATTTTTCATTTCCTTAAATGGAAGATGAAAGTTTGTTTCAGAGCATTTTGGAAACCAAGTGAGAAGACAGTGTGAGTGTATTAGGAAGAGGGGAAGTTTAACATCCATTATATAAATTCTCACTTTGTCCTCCTATTTTCAGTGTGGTCCCTCTACTTCAACTGTGACTCCTATCTTCAGCCCAGGTCTCTCACATTTGACAATCTCCAGAAAATGAGCCTCCAGTCTTCTCTGCCAGAGTGAGAGAGGGTCTGTCAGTGTGCAGAGGTGACATGTGGTTCCATGTGGTCTATAATCGGACTTTAAGACAATCCTCTTTTATTCAACACTTACAGAGATCCTGGGTATCTTCCATCTCTGGGACTTTTAGGAATTGTATAAATAACTAATTCAGCTTTATTCGCTGCCATTTTAGTATTCAGCTTTCCTGGGCCTGTTAAGTTAGCCAGTGCCTGCATCTGCTATGCAGTTCTAAAATGTCATTGCTCTTGTCTCATCTCCAGTTCTCTATGTCTTTGTCAATATGTCATATAAAGAACTTTTTCTCACTTTAGTGATTATCAGGAGAAAGCCAAGATGAAAGTGTTTATTTCATACCCTACCTTTATCAAAAAATCTCACTGTAAATACCACAGTAACAAGCCCCATAATACTTGCAAAACAATTTTGATAACCTAAATCTTTGACATTATAGCAATGTGCTGCAGAAAGGCAGCATACCTATAACCCTGCATTTCCCACAGCACTCCAGAGGAAAAGGAGGAAATGTGATAACTTCTAAAATGTGTTTGTAATTCTCCCACTGAAATTCTTTTTTAATATCTAAACCTGAAGGGTTTCATAGAAGGCCTAATAAATACAGATATTTAGGACTCTTCATGCCAGCAAAAGTAAGCATATTAGAGAGGAAAACCTTGAGTTACAGGAAGAATATCAAATCCTGTACCCTACAGTTTTACTATCTTGAAAATGAAATTATGAGGCACTAGCTATTAGTTCGAATTTTATGTCTTTTAAAATGGAAGAGCATATTATTCATAACCCTGCAGTATAAAGTGCTATAAAATGTACAAAAGGACCGGCAGTACAGCATTTACATGAGTTTTGAATATTTTTCCTTCAGTGCAAACAGAAACTTCCTGTGAGGTTCATTTGTCACATGTTTTAGTCAATATCTTTGCTTTGAAGTTATATAGTTTAGGCTCTAAAATATTATGCTAATATGACTTCTAACCACAAGAAAGCAAATACGAAACTAGATTTTAGCTATGTGTTCTTTTAAAACTCTAGTCAATTCAGCAAAATAGTAGTATCAATAAAAAATACATTTTTGTGCAGTCTTTGTATAAAACATTTCTTTAAGCTTTATTTTTTTCATTTTCAATTGATTGCTCTGACTCTATGAAAAAAACATAGCTAGGTTATACAAACTCTAGACAAAAAGATGCTGATACTTCAAATTACACTTTTTCTCCTACTGTGTGTCATATTCACTAGTTCCACTCCAAATATAGAAAGTAAATGACTGAGTATGATTTTCTTTAACTATGATTTTGTGGTAGAATCTATATAATGTAGATTATTATTTATGAAATACTAAAAACATTTTAAAAGTGGGTATATGTGATATTGCATTTATAAAAGTTAGTTTCAATTGCAAAGTGAGAAGACACAAAATGGACAGCTTGCCATTTGCATTGATATATCTAATATTAGTCCGTGAAGATAAAATTGCAATCCAAGGGTTCTGTGTGTGACTATAGGAACTAGTAAAGGAAATTTTCTATGGGATTTCTTTTCCTTGTCTATCAATCACACAGTGTTTTGTAACACTATATGATACTAATACTTGGTGAAGCTGGAACCATAGTCCCCAAGAATCTCTTTCCCTCTATGTTCTGAGTTACTTGACCAAAAATGAAATTTGTGAGATTGAGGAGAAAGCGAAATACTAGATTTTACTCTCTGAATGGCATCAAGATCAGAGGCAGTGAATGTTGGATGCAGATACTAGCGAATTCCATTTTTTCCTCAGCATCCCACGCTCCACATCTCTTTTTTTTCAACTGTCAACCTTGTCGAGAAAAGTGACTCCAGTTCCGTCAACAAATGCAGAGGGAACAACTTCCACAGACTTCTTCACCAATTTTCCTTCCAGCTTCCACTCTGGGAATTAGATGTGCCTGACTTCAGGAGCACAAGTTAGTTGACTTTTCTCTCATCTTAAAATCTATTTTCAGACTTACATTCCCTGCTTTCCTCACAATGTGTAAGCTTTATTCTTACAATAAATTTATTTTTCTATAATACTTACTCTTTAGTTTTTTTGGGCTGCTATAACAAAGTACTTTAGACTTGGTATCATATTCTATATACAACAGAAATTTATTTCTCACAATTCTGAAACCTGGGAAGTCAAAGATCAAAGCTCCAGCAGATTTGGTGTGTGGTGAGAGCTCTCTGGTTCATAGACGGTGGTGCCTTCTAGCCGGGCCCTCACGCGGTGGAAGGGACAAACAAGTCCCCTTGGACCTCATTTACAAAGGCATTAATCCCCTTCAAAAGGGCTCCCTCCTCATGAACTAATCATCTTCTAAAAGCCCCACTTATTATTATTATTACACAGGGATTAGGTTTCAACATACAACTTTTGAAGGAGCACAGATATTCATACAACATCATACAATATTCAGCAACTCATAATATGTCTATTTCTCTAGTGGAACCACAAAAAAGACAGATTAAAAATAAGAAGAAACCTGTGTTTTACTTTAGCTGACAGGTAAATATATCTCATATTAACAAGTTATGTCATCTGTTAATGTTGTGTGAAAAATGTACTGGTAAAGTTTGTAATTTATAATAATTGTGGGGCTCTTCAAAAATTTTGGAATAGCACACATGCTGGCCCTAAACTTTTTCTAATTATCAATTACCACATATTTTATTTTGATCTGTTCTTCATTTGCTTTGGATCTCTATGTTTTGGTGCTAAAATGGTAATTGTTTGTTATTAGGTTTTTTTTTTAGTGTCAGTTCATTTAGTCAGATATTGCTCCAGATAACATATCCAATCATATTACTAAGAAAAGATAATTTTAAGATGAATAAAATCATGTCAACTTATAGGAATTTTAGAACTCAGAAATGAATTATAGGTGTACAACAAGGCACTCTGTTGCTAAAAAGACCTTCTAAAACCTCTGCTAGTTAGCTTGTCATACTACCTTTTGTTCAATTGTTTACTTGATATTATCTCTGATTACATGACAATTACATGATTTTGCTTCATCTTTTTTCCCTTTCTTGCCCTTAACCTCTTTCAGATTCCAGCATAACTGTGACCTTTTCTAAATATTTGATCTTCACCACCTCCATTTCTGATTGATGCTTGAGGGACTATCCCTGCTCTATGCTGCCCCATGTTGTCATTTTTTTTTACACATTTCTACATGTCTAAAAGAATTATGTCTCCCAAGATTCATAAAATTGAATTTGCATTTAGATGCAATTCAATGTAATGAAAAGAAAAACTCTTTAAAAAATTCTGGTTTGTTTCTAGCTACAAAATTAAAGCTGTAGGATTATATTAAACACATAAATTAAGGCATTTAAATTAAATGCCATAAATTTTTGTGAAATGATATCCATACACTAATAGAAAGTCATTACTTTTAATATATGATGTACCACACTAAGCCAGATCAGTGCTTTAAAAATTATCATCTGCCATAGAAGGGGTTGAGGAAGACAGCCTGCCAAAAGAAGTTATATCTCATAGAACACAGACACTATCTTAAATGTTTGTTTTTAGAGAAAAGTAAATCCTTTGGCTATTATTGAAAACTTGCCAATTTTAATTTAAATTTTGCTTTTATTTCTTTTCAGTGGACAAACCTAGCTAGAAAATATATGCATGTATACTTACACTTGAGACAGCAGACAGATTCTAGATGCCCCACCCCCAAACCCTACCATTTGGCACCTATGCCTTTGTGTAATCCTCTCCTCCCCGAGAATATGAATGTGAGCTGTTAACTTGCTTCTAACTAATAAAATATGGCAAAGGTGATGGGAAGTCACTACCATGATTGTGTTATGTTGTATAAGACCCCACCTTGCTAGCATATTTGCTCTCCTCCTGGCCTTGAAGAAGTAAGCTGCCATGTTGTGACCTGCCAATGAAGAACGCACAAGGCAGGAAATTCCATGCGGGCTCCAGGAGTTAAACACAACTACTGTCAACAGCCAGCAAAAAGACTGAAGCTGTCAGTACCACAACTACATGGAAATAAATTCTGCCAACAACTCAAGTTAGCTAGGAAGCAGATTTTTTTCCATTTGAGCCACCAAATGATAATGCTTTCATCATACCCTTACCGCAGCAGAGTGAGACCATGAAACAGAGACCCAGCTAAGCTTTGCCTGGACTTTTGATGCAGAGAAACTTGAGAAAATAAATGTGTATCATTTTAAACCTTTAGATTTGTGGTAAGTTGTGATATACCAATAAATAACTAATATACTTGCATGGACACATTTTTCTATCTATCCATGAGTTCATACTGATTAACTTATATTCCAATCCTATAAGGTAGATATGATTCTAGCTTTCTTCCTCTCCTTCTTTATAATTCCTTTATCCTATGGTGAGCAATTTGATCCTCATTAACTACAGTATATTTACTTACAAAGTTATATACACATAAAGTAATTTTAGAATTTCTAACTTATAAAGCAAACAAAATGCAAATGTATTTACATTATCAGACAAAAGCCTTGAATATGAGGAGCACAGTGGCCCACCATCGGAAGTTGACAACGACCAAGTGAGAGCAATCATAGAAATTGATCCTCTTACAACTACAGAAGAAGTTGCCAAAGAACTCAACATGGACCTTTCTAGGGTCATTTACATTTGAAGCAAATTAGTGGAAAGGTGATAAAACTTAATAAGTGGGTGCCTCATGAGCTGACCAAAAATCAAAAAAATTGTCGTTTTAAAGTGTTGTCTTCTCTTTATGGTACGTGACAACACAAACCATTTCTTGATCGGGTTGTGATGTGTGACAAAAAGTGGATTTTATATGACAACCAGAAATAACCAGCTCAGTGGTGGGATGGAGAAGAAGCTCCAAGACACTTGCCAAAGCCAAACCTGCACCAAAAAAAGGTCATGGTCACTATTTAGTGGTCTGCTGCTGGTCTGATCCACTACAGCTTTTTGAATCCCAGAAAACCATTATATCTGAGATGTATGCTCAGGAAATTGATGAGATGCACCAAAAACTGCAATGCCTGCCCCTGGCTTTGGTCAACAGAAAGAGCCCAATTCTCCACGACAACGCCCAACCACACGGCACACAACCAATGCTTTAACAGTTGAACGAATTGAGCTACGAAGTTTTGCCTCATCTGCCATATTCACCTGACCTCTCACCAACCGACTATCCAGCATCTCAACAACTTTTTGCAGGGAAAATGCTTCCACAACCAGCAGGATACAGAAAATACTTTCCAAGAGTTCGTCAAGTCCTGAAGCATGGATTTTTACGCTACGGGAATTAACAAACTTCTCTCTCATTGGCAAAAATGTGTTGACTATAGTGGTTCTTATTTTGATTAATAAAGATGTGTTTGAGCCTAATTATAATGATTTGAAATTCACAGTTCAAAATCACAAATACTTTTGTACCAAACTGATAAAATTCTCTCATTTAAAATGTTCAGTTCAGTTCAGTGGTATGTTGGCATACTCAAGTTGTATGGCTATCAATAAAATCTAATTTTATAATATTTTATTCATCCCCAAAGAAACCCACTGATGCCTTGGGATAAGGCTCCCTCTCTCCAACCTTTGATATATCATGCTAGTGGGTAAAATTTCTGATGACAGTCTTTCCAATCTCTTTAAGGATCAAATTCTCTCATTTTTTTTTATGTTGGAAAATTCATTGTTGGGTCATCAGATGGGGCAGAAATTATGCAACATACATCTGGGCACCGAAACACAGAAAAATATTAAAAGAAGGGTTATAATCAGCGTCTGTAATCCACTTCTAAGCCAGGTGTTACAAGTAAATTAATTAAATTAAGAAGAGATTTCTCCCTCGATACATAAAATATGGGGATATTGACCAAGTTTCATGTTTTTTGTCTAGTTTTCCATTTATTTTTAGTAATACTGATGATGTCAGAGAAGTGTATATGAATGTAAATACATTTTACCCTAAGGCAACATATGTTGTGCATCAAGTGGCCAATATTGTGTTAAAAGAAAATCTGTTTTAAATCTCCACACTTCCAAATGCATGAACCTCTCAGGCTAGAAGTTTTATGGTATTGGTCACATTGTTAATACTCTTATCATTTTCTGATATATTACCCTAATTTTTCAGGCTTTTTGTAAAATATGAAATGAAGAGGTTTTGGAACAAAAGAAAATAGCAGAATTCCCCTTAAGGCACTAAAGTTATAGCAATCAAATTGTGTGCCCCATTTACTATAATTCTTAAATTGTTTTAGGATCTCCCTTTTTCATAGATAGAAATATGAAGGGCCAAAATATGCTCTAGGCTACATCAGGAACTACCCTGATTATGGGTATACAACCCTACCTAATTTGTGATTAGTAGCTAATAGCTTTTTGTGTTGCAAAATAAGTAAGAGTTATTATGGACCAACCAGTCATTTTTTTTTAGACTCAAAGAATTCTATGCAATTATTGAATAGTGTTGAAATATTTTGCAACCACTCATCAAATGTGTGTTCCAGTATAAAGCAATGAAATTTGTACAAGAGATAACACTGGTTAGTTCTAAAACAAAAGAGCTTAGGGTTGAGCCTAGATAGTGAACCTTTCTTGTAAGGTCTGTAAAACTGAGAGAGCCTCTAAGTATACTCCATCTCTTTACCAGCTCTGTTTCTGTGAAAGTCTGATTGCAAAAGCTAGCTCCTACAAAAGGTCCCACAGAAACTGTAATCTTCATTTTTATGTATGTGATGTTAAAGTTTTAACATCTGTATGCCTGACTTGGTGTTTTGTTTTCTATGTACAAAGAAGCCAGTGGTTGAATCTAATCACCAAGGAAATGAATTGGTTACTATAGAAACTACTATCCTGGAAAACTGGATGGTTCTCAACAGAATATGAGTACAAACTTGATGGTAGGTTTGGTTGCATATTTTGGCCAATCATGAGCAAATCAAAGTCAAGTGTGCAATCCATACCAAGGTACAATGAAGGGTGCACAAAGCAAATTAAGGATAAGATCTTTACAGCTATGTTAATTAAAAATAGGCAAATGTCTGCTAACATGCTAAAACCATAAATCAGCAAAGAAAAAAGATACAGTTTAAAAGCTAGAAGATAAGCATTAATTATAATCATTGCCTTTGGTCATCTGTATCTTATTTTGTGGTTGTTGCATGAAAGCTATCTATGCCATGCCATTGTCCAGTTGTCTCAAGATCTTGAGTGAACAATTGTCTGATTCTTAAGTATTCCTAAGAATCCTTCACTTGAAGCAGCTGGCTGAGAAATTTTTCCAGATACAAGAGTTGCATGTATCTTTAATGGAGAGTCAACACCTTGGATGTTTACTGCTGTGCCGGTTGTTAACAGTATCTGACAAAGTTCTTTCCTCTATGGTTTGAGAGGTGACATTTAATGATATCTCCAGACAGGAGGAAATGGCATCCACTTCTTCAAATAATAAGAGTATTGCCTGAGACTCCCGAAGTATTTGGCCATGATTACTTTCAAAATTTGAGATAGCATTCCTAGACACATGGCCTGACCTGTCATTAACTCATAAGGAGAAAGATGATAAATTGAGGAAAGAATTGATTTCTTTGTCTTTAAAGCTAACGGCAAGACTTAGACCATGAAAATTCAAATGGTCCAGGTAAAGTATTTGTGGTGCAATTAGTTTTACTCTTATTGCACGACTTATTTTCTCTTGTGAGCTTTTCCTTACTGCACAACTCCTGCTATCTAGTGTAGGGAGGCTTTTTCCAAAATAAGTTTCCTGGAACTAGTTGATAGGGGGAGCAGGAGCAGATTACATAAACACACATATTAAAATAATCATTATATTAAACGAAGATATAAAAGTTAATTTTCTGCAGGATTTTTCATAAACTAAAACATTCCATATTTCATTATGATTATCAAGGAGGGGAGAATAAAAGTGTTTCTAAACATATTTGGCCATAAAATATTATATGTCATGAAGAATCACAGGAGATATACAGATCATGGAAAAAGAAGAGAAAACAGTTCTATGGTTTGATCTGCTATATAGTCCATGCTGAACTTACCCACCATTCAATACCAATTCAAAACTTCCATGAAGTTCTTTTAGATTATTTTGGTCCACAAGAACTTCTCCTACCTCTGAAATCATTTGCTAATATTACTTGGTTCATTTATTTCCTTGTAATAAGGAATTAGTTTGCATGAATAAGCCTCTTTCCACTCATTGTAAGTTTCCTGAGACTATTTTGTATTGTTTAAGAGCGTGCTCACTAATCTGGATACACATGGCACAACATTCAACTTCTGTTACCACTGTCTTCTGGATTCTTTTATCTGGAATTCCCTGTTTAGGGAATTTCCCATATTTAGTCTGTGTGTCCATCTTTAACTCTCCCATTTTCAGATGTTCAAATTTTATTCATTATTGTCCAGCAGAAATGCACTTTGTATGTGAAAGCCCCTTCCATTCCCAAAATCTCTAATCACAAATAAATTTCTCCATCTCTGAAGTGGCAAAGCAATTATTTTTGTTCTGAGACGCATAGTATTTAACTTTTTTTGGACAAATAGAAACTCTCAGTAGATATACTTAGAACATGCAAAAAGAGGAAATACAGCTGACCCTTAAACAACACGGGTTTGAACTGCTGGTTTCCACTATACGCAGATTTTTTTCAACCAAATGGATGGAAAATACAGTACTCAGGGAATGCAAAACCTGTGTATAGGAAGGGCTGACTTTTTGAATATGCAGACTTCTCAGGGCCAACTGGGAGACTTGAATATTCATGAATTTTACTATATAAGGTGGTGGGGAGGCGGTCCTGAAACCAATCCTCTATGTACTTTAAGGAACTGTAGTTTAGCTAACTGCTGCGATTTTGCTTTACTGTGGACTGTGGACAAAAGCTAGCTTGGTCTGGAATAGAGAGTGCATTCTATTCAAGAGATTGTGCATGGCTAAGGGTATAGACCCGGGAGAGAGAACAAGTGATTTACTGGGGAGTTTGAATGCCAGGTAACATCTTCTCCATCTCCTCAGGAATACTTGACTTAAATCCACATTAATCACTATTGCCTGTGTGACTTGATGTGAAACAGGGGAAAAAGGAATAAAGCAAAGTACTCTATCACTCTCTGAGATTAGCATGGGGCCATACATAATCTACCAGTTACATTGTGATTATGTGTAATTATTGACATATAATCTGTATTTAAATGTCAACTACTAAAATAAATGAAATATATCTATATTTCTAAATATCTAAATATATCTATATTTCATGTCTAAAGAAATTTTGAATTTTTTAGATCTTTAGCATGTTGTTTTGGAAATAAAATAATAACTAACATTTATTTAATGCTGAAAGTATGCTAGGTACCATTCTGAATATATTTTATGGATTAGGGCATTTCATTCTAAGAGGTTGAAAGTACCATTTCCCCATTTCACAGAGTAATAAACTGAGGCCATGAATCACCTAAGGTTACTTACCTAGTCAGGAAGTAGTGAAACAGGGGGATGAGAAAAGGGTATGGTCAGAAGCAGGCACTTACTTTTTATGCTGGAATTTTTAGTTCAACCTCAGCAAATTGACCACATTCACACTCAAGCTGTACCCAGAAAGAAAATATAATAAGTAGTGAGGACTGGGTAATGATTTAGTGTTCAGTTTAAAAGAGAGGACTGGAGCAAATCCAACAATTCAGAAATGCCAGCAGTGCTAGCCTAGACATCAGTAATAATTCGACTGTGGTGCACTGGGAAAACCATAGATGGTAAAACACCTAGGTACAGGTGATAGGTGTAAATTATCGCCTTTCTTTTTCCATTGTCAGCTACTTAAATATTTCTGAGAAATAAAGGTTTGAAGCAGCATGCACCCAAAAGACAAAAGAGAGAAATCAATTCAAGAATGTGAAGAATCAAATAGAAAAGAAAGCAAAACAATTGGCAGGAAGCAAGAAAAGATTTAGTTTAGGTCTGCAAGACCAAAATTAATTAAAAAGAATATAGCTTAGCTGAAAACAAAGGCTTATTGTTTTCCATGATTGGATTATCTACTCAATAAAAGGCATTAGAAAAAGAACATAAAGAAGAAAAATCTTATTTGGGCCTCCTTTGATATGATTAAAGGTGAAAATGCAGGTTATTAACAAGCAAAATAAGAAAAATAAATCAAGTCCTAAGATCATGGAATGATATAATCATAGAATATAAGAATGGAATTAAATAAAATTTGGAATTTATCCATCTCTACTTTCTGGATTTACAGGTTTCAATCTCCTGTCCTAATATTTTTTTATACTTCCCCACTCATTAATGATTCCTTTCCAAATAGGTAATTTTTATTTTCTTGATGTAAGGCTAAGCTAGTAACAATTTTCAAAACATGTTTTTCCTAAAATTTACAGGCACAAATTGAAAGAACTGGCTGTCTTTAAATAATTCAAAACTGAACCAAATAAGAAAACAGGGAAGAAACATTATCAATTATTGATGGCCAGGTATTTTTGTTTCAACTTCCTGAAAAGGAGTAACAGTAAAGTCTTCTTAAGCATTGACTTACTCAATATCATATGCAATAATGACGGGGCGAGAGTAGAAGCTGGAGATAATGGGGCAATGTCATTAATGATCAGTCTTAAGCACAAAAACCCTGAACAGGAACTAGACATCCAGGGTAGTCCTCTTCACTCAGACAGCCCTACCTTTTTGGGGAAATAATGGGAACTAGTTAGTCTTTAGCCACATGTTCATGATTTCTTAAATCTATGGCAAAGGGCAGGTAGTCCTTGTCCTGATAAAAGCCGTCTGCAGGTTGTAGTACCAATTGTCCCTGAAATCAATTGCCTATTCCTGGTCATGAATAATGTGTTTCTTCCTACTCAATCTGATAACAAGCCCTATTTCTGTCTGCATTGTGAAATTATGGCCTCCCACAAGGCTTACACATCTGGAGGATGATTGTTAACCTGTTGTTATAACCATATTGCTACTTATATGCTCTGTTCAGTTTGGATTCATGAAAACAAAACTCAGTTTGCTGGTTCAAACACAAATTTGCCCCTGTTTGAAAATTGTCCTTTTCTGACTTAAGGCTACACACTAAAAATGTCCCTGTCATTGTTTTGGGCAAGTAGAATTACAATTGCCTTAGCCTCTTTGTTGATAAGAGGACCGCATTCTACTAAGCGAAGTATCCCAAGAATGGAAAAACAAGCACCACATGTACTCACCATCAAATTGGTAGTAACTGAACAACACATAAGTGTACATATAAGAATAACATCTATTGGATGT
>RJWJ010044555.1:0-12122 GCA_004363605.1 Indri indri | reverse complement strand
TTTCCCTTAGGGTGTTACAGTCAATTAGGAACGCACAATGAGTATTAGCAATTTACATCATATTCTTCAATGTGCCCTACTTCATACTTGCCTGTGTCGAATTTCACCTGCTATTATTTTTCTCGATTAACTGTGTTCCACAATTGCCTAATCTATTTAGGATGTTCTGGGAATCTTTAAAGATCCTTTCTTATCTTTTCGCTGACTAAATAATTTATCATCTGATACGTTAACCAACATGCCATTCAGCCCTGCTTGTCAGAGGGCTCTTTGAAAATATGAACATTCAAGTCCCAGGATTGAAGGCAAGGATGTTGTACAATTAATTTTTTTTCATGCTGTGACCTACCTTTTTCTCTTCCTTGCTTACTAATCTCTCAACTCATTTTTTAATCCATAATAGAATTTTACATTTAACCACGATGGTGCCAGTTTCTTTGTGTACTTCTTTACAGAACAAACATGAAGATTTTATCATGATGTCAATGGTGACATTTGATACCTCGAGGCAACCTGAAAGTCACTCATAGAGAACAGAGGGGTTCACATGGAATTTTAATCCTTAGAAGCCAATGTTTAATGTTAAGATGCATATTTAACCTTTATGATATTTTATTTCAAAAAAAGAATATTAATGTTTTTTACCTTTTCTAGTGTCTGTTAGGCACTGTACAGACATGTTAAGACACCTTATTTCACTTTAATTATCAACACACACCACCACTTTACAGATGAAGAAACTGAGGTTAAATAAGTTTTAAAAACTTGACCAGGGTTACCAGGAATCAAAAAATAGAGCAAAGATGTGAACCTTCTAATGGTTGATTCCAAAATCCATTTTCCTTCACCTAAACCTCACTTAATATGTATACCTCATTCTTTTTTATTGTATTCTGTGACTGTTAGTGATAAACAAAATTTCTCACCACCTCACAGAAATATTGAAAATTAAGTACTGAATCTCAAAAATAAATTAAAGTAATAGGGCAAAACACCACTTTTTTTTCAAATTAAATTTTCTTTCCTTAAATAAAAAATATATGCCCTAATATGAGGGCATATATTTTGAGAATCAATACTCTATAACATCAAAATCAATTCATGAAGAATATGTCCCCCACAGTTTCCAGGACACTTATTTCTCTCTCTCACTGTATAATATCTTCAAATGTGTTTGGTCACACATCCCCATCAGTGAAAAATTTTGCATATTCATCTCTAATGTAAGTATATTGATCTATAAATCATTTACATGGGCTACTTTGATCTGTATGTTAAATTTTTCATAAAGCTAATATTCTTATTTTTTAGGAAATGGACATAATTGGAAGTTTTAATATCTTTTCCTCAACTGCCATTGTGTGAGGAAGTGTAGTTAGTGCTGAGTTATAAGCTCCTTGATTGAGGTCCTCAACAATGTCTTTTTTGCCTTTGACATTTGAAGACCTAGCACATACCTGGAACATGCTAGGAATATATTGGAGGTTTATTAAATGGATAATAGATGATGAATAATATTGCTGACGTTTTTAGGAAAAAAAAAACAACAACAACAGAGCCAAGACTTTGTTGTATTTCTCTAAACTCCAGAATAATACCTTTTTCCAGGGACACATCAGACCTTACATTCCTTCCCTAAATAAAACAAATCTTCCCATTAAATGAACCTGCCTTGCTGCCACGACACTCAAATCCCCTCTCTAATATGGAATGGTTCATAGGAAAAAGTACTGAAGTCAGACCTCCTGATTTGAGTTCCGGCTCTGTCACTGGCTAACTTCATGCCCTTATGCAAGACACTCCAGCCCTATAAGCCCCTTTCTTATGATCTGTTAGAGAAGGTTGGGATAAATCATTATGAATAACCCCTCATCTATCCCAATCTAAATAAGAGAATGCTTGTGATTTTTTCTAAAAAAAGAGATTGTATATATCCCAAGGTTTATATAAACATCTTGAAAAAATAATTACTTGAACCAATCCAATATTATACTGAGGAAAAAAATCCAAAAGCTGTTCTTTCTTCTTCATATTCCTTAGAAAATAAGCAAATTATGACTAGAGGTAAGCAAGGACTCAGGTTGGTTTGATGTTTTGTTGAATTCAAGCACAGTAAGCTTTCTAAGGTATACCATCCTTTAGTTCCTCCCATACAAAGCCAATGTTTAGAAATTCCAAACTCTGCTCCCCTATGAAGCCTACCCTTTTGGTGGAATCCAAAGAGGGCTAAAGACAATTAAATTAAGGCTAATGAGTGATGCAATAAGAACCCCAGTCATATATTTACTTGCACTGGTCTGTTACTTTCTATTCAGGGAATGGATGCAACTTTGTTCAGTTTGCAGAAATGCTATTACAGGAAAAAACAAATAAAGGAGGAAGTGTCAGGGGAGGAGAAAAATCTTTCTTGGAATACCTGAAAATTTTTATTTTAGAAAAAAATAAATTTATTTATATAATTATATAAATCATATGGAAATCATTCTGCCAGACATATATTGTATCTAAAAATTACCTCTTGGGATATTATCAAATTTTGATGTTTCAAAGACCACACAAATGTAAATGATTGAAATAAGATAAATAAGCTATGCTATATAAATGGAAAATTCAGCCATCAAATGGCAATTTTCCATCAGAAATCTGCCCTTTATCTCTTGAATTAGATCTATTTGTCTTCCAGGAAATAAGCATTCTTAACAGAGACTGAAGCAGTCACAATACAAAAGAGAAAGCTTAAATAATCTAAAGTTTCACAAAGCAAAATTCTGACCTCCCTATCTTTATTGCTTTGAGAAATTAAAGTCACATACAGAATATAGGCAAAATCAAAGAGGATAAATTTTAATGTGTATTCAGCAGGACTAAAATAGAATCCTTAATTTCTTACCCTCCTTGAAATGGTTTCCTTAAGAAAACTTCACAATCAAATGTTCTGTGTAAGAAGTGCTGCTCTCTGGACAACCTCCTGGGGAATAAAATAGATTGGGAAAAATTTTTCCTGGTTTAAGTGTTGCATCCTTTGCAGGAACAATTTTATTGCTTTTCTTCTCATTCTACTAAAGTGATTCCTGCCATAGATGTGGGACCCAGAGCAAGAAGTCCTCAAAGGCAACATTTGAGCTACTACTATAGTCCAAATGCTTTAAGTACATCACTTGAGTGTGGATAAGATAGTGTCCTAGTCTGTTTCCTGTTGCTTATAACAGAATAAATAAATAAAATAGCTGAAACTAGGTAATTTATAAAGAAAAGAAATTTATTTCTTATAGCTATGGAGGCTGAGAAGTCCAAGGTCAAGGGACTACATCTGGTGAGGGCCTTCTTACTGGTGGGGACTCTGCAGAGTCCTGAGGCAGTGCAGGCATCACACGGTGAGGGAGCTGAGTGTCTCTCCTCTTCTTATAAAGCCACCAGGTCCCACTTTCATGGTAACCCATTGATCCATTGATTCATGAATGAGTTAATTCATTCATGAGGCAGAGCCAGTATGACCCAATCTCCTCTCAAAGACCCCATCTCCTAATACTGCTACATTGGGGATTAAGTTTCAACGTGACTTTTGGAGGGGACGCAAACATTCAAGTCACAACAGATAGTTATTATCCCCTTTCTACAACCGAGGAAATTGAGGAAAAATTAAATAACTTGCCTAAAACCAGACACCTAACAAGTGACAAACGTCTGTTTATGCCAAAGCTCAATATATTATGCTAACGTGAACAATCTGATGTTCCGGTCAAGTTTTCACCTCAGCAATGGTGGAATAAAATAAAATTCTTCCAGATACTTTTGTTATCCCATACAAGATTAATTCCTATTGTTACCTTGACTTTATATTGTGGGGATTTTTTAATATTTAAAATTAAACACAACTTTTTTCCTCTCTAAAAGCAAATATAACAAAACCACAATTAATCATGCACATTTATAAAGTTTAAAACCAGAAAAAGTGAGTTACCCAGATGAATAAAGGAATCTACTATAGTAGTAGCTTTCTCCTTACAAGCTTATGTGTTTTCATATCTATTATCTCATTCTTACGACATCTTTCTATAAAATCTAATTACCACATCTCGTGATTAGTCATAGGTTCCAAAGACTGCCATTTCTAAACTAGGTCAGCCAAAGAAGCTAAAGGAGGAAGAAAAGATTAGTTTCATTGTCTTAGCTAAGGCAATGGCTTTTCCTAAATAAAAATAGAACTGAAATAAGGACAGACAGTATGTGTTCTAGTTGGATATAATTCTAACCCCTACCTGTAATCTAGTGACTTCCTACTAAGAAATGTCTCTTTCCATTCTGATACTGCTGTCTACTCACCTCTTCCGCCTCACTTTCTTCAAAGAAAATTAGGACACACTCTAGAATCACAGTCAAGTGAAGTTCCCATTACCCCCTTGGCATACAATGCATACACACATATGCACACATGCATGCCTATTTATTTATTTACTTATTTATTTATTAGAAGAGCTACAATATTCCTTTCCTTACTAAAGCCTGCTGATTATGCAAGCCAAGGCATGAAGAATTTGTGTCATTTTCTCTGGGATTCTACAAGCTTTGAATTTCTCACAATTCTCTTTCCTTATAAACTAGTGAGTAAAGTGACACTTACAATTATGCAGAAAAACTACAGCCCTTTAAATATAAATAGACTAGTAATTAGACTCTGAATTTGATAATGAAATTAGCCTCAGGGGGTTTCACATATTCTGATCTCATTCAACATGTCTTTACCCAGCTCAAGCATAAATTTTCATAGCATTAGAAGAACTATGCCACATTTTATGCAATAAGTTATTGATCTTGATCATCGCCAAATTTTAATAAGAGGCAGGTGTAGACATAGGCAATCAAAATAGCATAAGGGCCTAGTTTCTGCTCTCAAAAGCTAATCAATCCAATTGAGAAACTGGACACATACACAAGATAAATAACAGTACAATGCACTTATGACAAATGATAAAATAAAATTTTTTAAGTTGATTACATTCTTCCATTTCCTTTTAATTTTAATTATATATTTACCAGTGCAGTGAAATTTGACTTGTGTGAGGAACCATGGCAGCAAATTTCAGCCATGGCTTACTCATAGTAAGCAGAGGCCAAGTACAAATAGAAAACCTACCTGAAGATTGCTTTTGAGTATATAGGCCAGTATCAGAGCTCAGTGTACAGTACTATATTAACAGCACCTTTATGTCTTGTGTCCTTGCTTGGGATGCTAGTAGTTATACTAGCAGGTAATGCACCCACCAGCTCAGACAGGTTATTTTATTTGGTTTTCGCAACACTGAGAAATGTGTTGCAAATTTACAAATAAGAATGTTGAAGCACAGGATACCTCAGTTGACCTGGCCAATGTTACACCACATTTGGCAGTAAAGACGGGACTAGATCTTGGGTTCTTTTTGCTTGTCCACACTGATCTGGCTCTCATAAAGTACATGTAAGGAATGAAAATATTGCATGGGTAAGTTTGCTTGTGCAGTTTTTCAGCCAATCTGCTCCTGAGCCAGGCAGCTCTCTCATAAATGTGTTTTGTAGACCATAGGCCTATCAGTGACAGTGTGTGGGTGAATCAGTAAAAACAACTCAAAACAAATGCTCTACCAATTTTGGGTCATGAGGGTCATGCGCTATCTATCTATCTTCTTCCATGGAAAATATAAATGATCTTAGAGACAGCCAATTCAAAGATTGGCATTCTTTGGGGTTATCTCTGTCTCCAGAGCCCTGAGAGAAAGTTTACAGGGCTGCAATCATGCATAGAACTGTTGCCATAGTTCTATGCATTCTTATTTGTAAGGGTCTTGTTCCTATAGACTATAAAGAGCAGACACAGAACCAGGGCACTTGATGCAGAGGAGGGAGAGAAATATAATAAAACAGTCATTGGAGTGGTTAGGCTTTCTTACTTGTGATTCTCAAAGCAGGGGTGTCATATCCCTAGGGAGACATCAGAATCATCTGAAAAGATAGATTATATCCCAAGGTGACAGCAACAATCCCACATCCCCTTTCAGAAATGAGACTGTGCCCTTCTATCATCAAAAGAACATTTCCCCTCTACTTGAAGCTTGGCTGGTCCTGTGAATTATTTTGATATTGGTGCTATTTGAGTTTTGGACCTAGATCTTTAGGAAACTTGCAGCTTCCTCTTTTACCCTCTTGGATGCCACAGATCACACAGAGAATTTGGAGCTAGACTACCGAATGATGAGTGACCATGTGGACAGAGAATACTCTCAGCCTTCCAAACATCCCTGTCAAGGCCCCCCAGCATAACGGCTATAGCTGGAGCCCTCTTGACCCTTCCTGCCTACCCATCATGAGACAGTAAACAGCTGTTACTTTAAACCACTATGTTTTGGGGTAGTTTATGACACAGAGATAGATACCTGAAACACCTGGAAGCTTTTGTGAACTACCCATGCACCCCTATTTTCCTCCCTTGGACTCTGTTACACTACCTACCTTCCCAGGAACTCAAGACTTATCAGGTAAGAATTCATAACATGACTTTTTTCTGCCCTCCACTTGTTAAAGTGAAGGTAATTAACCATAGTACAGCTTGCAGTGAGTGCCATTATGAAGGAGCATGAGAATTTTCTTTTACCAGAAAAGCGTCTCGCCTTTGTCAAAAAAATTGAGAATTACTGCTTTTAAAGAACCATGAAAAGTGATTCTCATTCAATAACAACAAAACAAAACAAAAACCCCAATTTGAAAATGGACAAATTACTTGAATAAATATTTCTCTGGAGAAGATATATGAATGGCCAGTAACTACATGAAACAATGCTTAACATCACTAACCATGGGGACATGCAAATGAAAACCACCATGAATACTACCTGACACCCACTAGGATGACTGCTATCAAAAAAAAAAGGACAATAACAAGTAGTATTGGCAAAGATATGAAAAAATTGAAACCCTTGTGCAGTGTCGTGCACTGCTGGTGAGAATGTAAAATAAGGCAGCCTCTATGGAAAATTATGGCGGTTCCTCAAAAAATTAAACAGGATTACCATATGACCAGCAATTCCACCTCTGTGTATATACCCAAAAGAACTGAAATCAGGGACTTGAAAACATATATGTACAGCAGGGTTCATAGCAGCATTATTTACAATAGACAAAAGGTAGAACAACCCAAATGTCTATCAACAGATAAATGGATAAAAAATATGGAATATACATACAATGGAATATTATTCAACCTTAAAAAGGAAGGAGATTCTGCCAAATGATCTTTGACAAAGCAGATGACAATGCACACTGGGGAAAAGAAATGTTATTCAATAAATAATCCTGGGAAAATTGGATAGCCACATGCAGAAGAATGAAACAGGACCCCTATCTCTCACCACTCAAAAAATTAATTCCAGTTGGATAAAAGACTTAAATGTAAGACATGAAACCAAGAATTCTAGAAGAAAATGTAGGAAAAACCTTCTAGACATTGGTCTAGGCAAAGAATTTATGACTAAGACGCCAATGGCAACTACAGCAGCAACAAAAATTAATAAATGGGTTGAGATTTGATTAAAGTAAAAATATTCTGCACAGCTAAGGAAATAATCAACAGAACAAACAGACAACCTACAGAATGGGAGAAAATATTCACAATCTACACGTCCAATAAAGGTCTAATATCCAGAATCTATAACGAACTCAAACAAATCAGCAAGATAAAAACAAACAACCTAATTAAAAAGTGGGCAAAAGGCATGAAAAGAAGTTTTTCAAATGAAGATAGACAAATGGCCAATAAACATATGAAAAAATGCTAAACATCACTAATCACCAGGGAAATGCAAATTAAAACCACAATGAGATATCACCTTACTCCTGTTAGAATGGCTTTTATTAAAAAGTCAAAAACAATAGATGCTGGAATACACTGTTTGTGGGACTGAAAATTAGTACAACCCCTATGGAAAAGAGTGTGAAGATTTCTCAAAGAACTAAAAGTTGATCTATCATTTAATCCATCAATTCCACTACTGGATATCTACCCGAAGGAGAAGAAGTAATTTTATCAAAAAGATGCCTGCACTCAAATGTTTATTGCAGCACAATTTACAATTGCAAAGAAGTGAAATCAACCCATGCCCATCAATTCATGAGTGGATTAAGAAAATGTGGTATATGTATATTATGGAGTACTATGCAGCCATTAAAAATGGTGAACTAATGCTTTTTGTAACAACCTAGATGGAACTAGGGACCATTCTTCTAAGCAAAGTATCACAAGAATGGAAAAATGGGAAAAATGAACACCACATGTACTCACTATTAAATTGAAACTAATCAATCAACACCCATGTGCACTTATGGTACTAAAACTCAGTGGAAACCAAGTAGGTAGGAGGGCAAGGAGGGGATGGGTAAATTTACACCTAATGGGTACAATGCATGCTACCTTGGTGATGGTAGCATGCATTGTCAAAGTTATAAGTGATGGGCACACTTACAACTTTGACTCAAACAGCACAAAAGCAAAACATGTAATCAAAACATTTGTATGCCCTTAATATTCTGAAATAAAAAAATATTATAATTATAATTTCAGAACTTCAGAATTTGAAGGAAAAAAAAAAAAAAAGAACATGGTCCAATGCCCACGAGAGGGCGTGTTATATTGAGAGATTAGTGAGAAATCCAGTGTGGTTCTAAGAAAGTATGCCAAGAGTAAAGTGGTGACTGAGGGTGGAATGGGGTTTGCATCTTTGGTTAAGAAATTCCGAATTTGTCCTGAAGGTAACTGAGAACCATGAAAAGTTTTTAAGCAAGAGAGTGAATCATGTTTTAGAAAGAGTTCTCTGGCAGTGTGAAGTGAATTGTTGACGTAGTGATTAGAGACAGAGAGACCAGCTAGAGTGTGGCTATAACAAACACATGAGAACCATTGAGGACCTGACACACGTAGTTGGGGAGATAAGCAGAAAAATATTTGAAAACTATTACAGTTATGAAAAAGTCAAAGAGACCTGAAAAGTAATTTATGATGCCAAGATTTCTAAGTTGGAAGAATGGATAGAGGTTGGTGCCAGTTTTAATCTTTATAGTAAAAGCCACTGAGGAGCAAATTTGGAGTATAGTGTGTATGAAAACTCATCACTAAGATCTCCTGTTGCAGTGAGTGTAATTGACTGAAGGCTCCAAATGCTCTCAACCACCATTGCCTTCATAGCAAGGCTGTGCTTCCCCCAGGCTCTCATCCAATGACTGCTGTGGCAGGAGTACTGAGGCAAGCCCTTTCCTGCAAGATGTGGGACTCCTCTGGTAGGAGACTTATGGCTCAAGGACTTTTTGCTAAAACTTTCTTAAAACCAAACTACAGTTTGAGGCTCAGTCTAACCAGTCCTCTTTCCTTCTCTCTCTACTTCACAGAGGTCAGAATTTCATCCATCTCAGAGCTCTCCCAGCCTCCTCCAGCTTCCTCCCATTTTCCCCTTATGGGTGTTCCGTCCAATGAACTTCTTGCAATCTAATCCCGTGCTGGTATCTGCTTCTCAGAGGACCCAAAATAACAAATGGGGAAAAAGAGGTAAAAATAGTGAACCTTATCCTGTCATCCTATTTTTATTTTTTTATATTGAAATTCAACATTCATTGAACAAACATTTTTGAGCACCTACTCATACAATGATCCATAAAGTAACTAAAATCAAATACCACAAATAATTTCTTGGCTGCAGTTGTTTTCCAAGGTTCTGTGATTTTTGTATAACATATTAATGGCTTGGCCTTGGTTTGAGCACACTTTTTATATTGTAGAGGAATATTGGCTGTCATACAAAAAGGAAGCACTGTATAATGCTAAGGAGAAGAAAAAGAAAATTAGAATTTTAGAGTTGTTTCAAATGTTTTTACCATATTTATATAAAAAGAGAGAAAAAAGACCGTAACAGAGAAATGACAATAACAGACAAATGAATGTTGATCTCGGAGTAATAGAATTAGGGGTTACATTCTGTTTACTCTCTTCATTATATTTTTCCAAATGTTCCAGAATTTCTGTAACAAATATTTTAGTAATGAGCAAGATTTTTTATTTTTTAAAAAGTTACCTATAGAAAGAGCTAAACTCTTTGAGGCAAACAAGAAAATGTTATTTTCTAGTTTCAGAGACCTTGTATGGACTCTTTTAGTGTGTTGCCATGGGAATGAAAATAAAAAGAATTGCTATAATTCTTTTAAAACTTAGAACAATCCATACATAGGGTTTAATCTCCTAGATTATCTGAATCATCTCTCTGAATTTTGATATACATGTTTTCATAAGTCTGGTTATTAGAACTAGGTTTGAGATCTACCCCGTACAAACTATGCTAAACTATGAGAAACGACCCTTTTAAATACAAGAATAAATGTATTCATAACATGCATTAATACTGAAAGGATATTTAAATAAAACATAATTCTCAAACTAGAAAATTTAGAGACAGTGATGCCTGTATCTGAAGTATGTTTCAGTTCCTCCCACCCATTCACACTTATTTTGGGTTTTTTTTTGGGGGGGGGGTCTTTTCCATAAAAACCCTATCCCTCAGCCTGGCTTCTTTTTTGCCCATGGCTAGAAAGTCAGATGTGGCACAAGCTTGTACCTAAAAGATAAAATGTAAAGAATATTATAGTTTTATCCTTGGGAGATTTCATTTTGCTTGCTTCATTATGTCTACAGCAAGCTAGTCTTTTGACATTTGTGCCATTCGATTTCTCAACCAGAAGCCAGTCAAGAATAAAATACAAATTCTTTATAACTCTTGCCAATACCCAGAACAGCCATTCAAATAGAACTCCAGGTTAAAAGACCTACCAGCTATAGAAAAATGAAGGTTACCATTCAAGAAGTGTGAAGCAAAAAGGCATTACAGTGTAAGAAATAATAGCATTATCAGAAATATGGAATCATTTTCCTTTCTTTGAGAACACTAATTTCACTTTTTAAAAGACTATATTCAGTTTGAAGTGTGGAGCTCAGAGCCAAAACTCCCAGCTTTAACTTCTTGCTATAAAAGACCTCTAGCCAAGATGGGTGAGTCCAGGTAGCTTCCAGTAAATGTTGAAAGCCATTTGATTTTTTGATAATGCTGAGAAGGAAAATAAATTTGGAAAATATTGAGTCTATTCTGGAGTAATCAGAGTAATCTTGTATGCATTGCTATGAATTTGACTAGTGTTCCCAATTTCAAATTGGTATGTTAAAAAAAAAGGTGAATGCTTCATAGGCAAAACCAACAGTACTTAAAATGTAAGCAATCTCATTTCACAATACAGAGCAATAACAAAAACAAAAATAAAGCAGGTCATTATTATAAGGTTCCATCTTAATTATTCACATATAATATAACAATATTGGACTGAGAATTTTTAAAAGCCAAATGTTAATATCAGACCCACCCTCTATAAGCTATGCTAATGAGGGCAAGCACACTGAACTCTTTTGTCTGTTTCTTTGTCTGCAAGATGGGCTTAATAATACCTGCTCTGTCAGCCTCAAGAAATTATTTGATGTTGGAATAAGAAAGTGGCATAAAAGTGCTTTGAATATCATGATGTATTACTCAAAATAAAAAGAATTATTACTTCCAGCTACAGTAAATTATTAACATACACCGCATGGAAAAGGTGGCAATGTGGATTCATACCACATTGGCAATGGCTGAGAGTAAATAATAAGTGACCTAAGACAGAAGGAATATGACAAAATAAAATGCTGACCCTCTCTCTCTCTCTCTTTCTCTCTCTCTCTCTCTCTTTCTCTCCCTCTCTCTCACACACACACCTCAGTCAAAGACAGCTATGGAGAGCAACTTGGGTGATGAAAGGAAGAGTAACATTTAAGGGTAAACTAAGATATTCTTTAACTCAATAAAGAAAAAAACTTCCAAGCATTTTATGTTCTTAGTATTTAATATTCAGTAGATAAAATATTCATTTATTCTTAAATGTACATATATGAGAAAAATAGTAAAATTATAAACTTACCTCATAACATTCACCAAAATAAAATCTACAAGATTAAAAGAGTGAAAAAATGTATATATATTTTAAATTTAAACCGAGCAGAGAAAAAAATAGGTAAGGAATCACATACGAAG
>RJWJ010044554.1:0-12119 GCA_004363605.1 Indri indri | reverse complement strand
CACAGGGAGAATGGAACTCATGCTATTTACATGTTTTCCATTGTCCAATACTATAATTATAAAGGAGAAGATGCTGAATTTTATAAACTACAAATAAGTGATTTTGATGAGTTTAATGTTGACCTCAATTAATATTTATCAACATCATATTGTTCATTGTTATGTGTGCTTCTTAATATAAATCATTTGGTTTAATAAAAAGCAACTACTTTCTGATTTATCATTTCCTTAAATGCTATTTTAACTTCGTGAGTAGATCAAACGAAAAGTAGATGACCTGTGTATGCACTTCAATAAGATCAGCTCCAGGTCCCACACAGCATCCTTTTAGATAAATATGAGGGTATGGAATGAATTATTTTGAAATCGAATTGTAACTGACTGATGAAAAAGGTGTTGATGAAAGTGGTCAACTTCTACCTGATAGAGGGTCTTTCCTAGTGTGTTCCAGGTGTCCATCATTAATCTTAGATTTTTGTGCATTTACATTCAAGTATTTGAAAAGGCCAGTGATAGCATCCTGATCAGATCCAAAGGTGAAAGCTGAAAATAAATAAAAAATGTTGCATGGTTATATCCAATTCAAATATAATAGATAGAATCTGATTAGGTATACTTAATAAAAATAAATGTAAGTCTTTCTGACTAGTACAACCTCTGTGGAAAGTAATATGGAGATACCTCAAAGAGCTACAAGTAGAACTACTATTTGATCCAGCAATCCCATTACTGAGCATCTACCCCAAAGAACAAAAGACATTCTATAAAAAAGACGTCTGCACTAGAATGTTTATAACATCACGATTCACAATTGCAAAGATGAGGAAACAGCCCACATCAAGTGTCCATCAATACATGAGTGAATTAATAAAATGTGATATTCTTATACCATGGAGTTCTACTCATCCACAAAAACAACAGTGATCTAGCACCTCTTGTATTATCCTGAATAGAGCTGGAGCCCATTCTACTAAGTGAAGTATCACAAGAATGGAAAAACAAGCACCATATGTACTCACCATCAAATTGGTTTTAACTAATGAACACTTAAGTGCACATATAGTAATAATGTTCACTGGGTATTGGGCAGATGGGAGGGGTGCAGGAGGGGACGGGTATATACATATGTAATGGATGCGATGCGCACCATCTGGGGGATGGGCACACTTGAAACTCTGACTTGGGTGGGGCAAAGGCAATATACTTAACCTAAACATTTGCACTCCCATAATATGCTGAAATAAAAATAATTAAAAAAAATAAAAAAACGAAAAAATAAATGTAAGTCTTTATGATCAAATTTCATACCCTACCCTTACCACTATCCTAAAACCTATACAATTTTGAAAGGGGCTTAGTAAGTGATAAAAAAAAACATGTAGTGTTTTGATTTTAGTATAATGAACACTTAAATCATACTTTACTCTTTTTGGTATTAGTCAACTGGAATCAGAATATTGTAAGTGTTTGTAAGTACTCACTATTGGGAAAATGTTTACAAATACTGAGAAGGTGGGTGAATCTCAGGACTGTATCCTATGATAACTCAATAAAGGAGGCAGAAGTGCTAACGCTGGAGAGTCCGTCTAAGAAACACACAATGGTGATCTGAAATTACTTGAAGAACTATGATGTGAATGAAATGTACGTACCATCTACAGCACTATGTAAGACTGCTGAGTTGGAAGCACAAAAGGAAGGAGTCCAGTTCAATGGAATTAAAAAAAAATGAATGCTTAATGTCTAAAATGGAGTCAGCTTTCTTAAAAGAAATATTTTTAATCTCTTCAGGTTTTTATGAAGTCTCAATGCAATTTATCGATGATTATTGAAGAGAAACTTAAACATCTAATATGGTGAATGTGGTAGGGTAGGAAGAGAATTTGTCACAGATAACTTATAAACACTTTTCCAATTGTGTGATACTTTTATTGGAAGTTTTACAGTTTTTCTCCCAAGGAGCTCAATTATCAATTTGAGCTGAGATGTGGAGGCTTAGAATTATTGTTTCATAACTAGTATAAGAGAAATATAAAGATTAAGTAATGTGTTGCAAATGATAGAATATACTGGTACATGCACAAAAGTTGGATTTGATGCCTATGGATTTCTGATTGTTTACTTGGGGAATATGGCTATGATTAGTACTAAATAAATGAAACGATTGAGCTGTTGAACCAATACATGTGATATGCCTTTGAAACATAGAACCATTTTCTCCTTGTAAAGTCTAATACACTGAGAAGTAAATTAATGACTCTTAAGTTAGACTACAAGTAGCTCTTCTAGGTTGGTGGTATATTCTGTATATGTGGTTAGTAAGAAGAGTGATTCTAACCATTTCCGATAAAATGATTAGTCTAAGTAACTCAGGCAGTGTCCTAGGGATGCTGTAGTTTCTGAATGTGAAATTCTAAAATATAAGAATGCAAACTGGGACAATCAAGTCTGGACCAAACCTGGAGTAGTTCAGCTGTAAGGAGAAGTGAATTCCTGCCATCAGCCAATCACTAACAAGTTGAGAGCTTATGAAAAGTCATGTGATTTTTGTAAAGACGTTGAACAAACATAAGCAATAAGACTCTGCCAGTTTTAATACTTTCTTTTTCATAAAATGTTGGCTGTCATGATCTGAAACAGAGATCACAAACTGACAACCCGTGGAATAGATTTTGGTATTGGTCAGCTGGAAGCAGAATATTATACCTGTTTTTAGTACTGTATCCTATGATAATTCAATAAAGGAGGCAGAGATGCTAACACTGGAGAGTCAGCCTAAGAAACACACTATGGTGATTTGAAATTATTTGAAGAGCTATGATGTGGATGACAGCCTTGCCAGGGCTTTCAATTGGAGGGGATTATACTCGGCATCTATACCAAGGGAAGAGAATCTGGAAGCTATCTTAGAATTCTGCCTACTATAGAAAAAAAACATTTAATTTTGAGGATTTGAAAAACATTTTAATGATTAAATACTGGTTCTGTCTCTGAGAATCAGTTTTATCATCTGTAAAATGAAGGTATAATACTGTTTTATTTCTCTCTAATTTGATCTAGAGATCTCTCTCTGGAGGGTGGCTACAAACTCTAGCTCAGCCCTGACAAGGCTTTCAAGGGTTTGGTTGTGGATGTTTACAAGGTGCCTTTCTTGGTATATTTCTTTATCCAGTGGAAATCCTAAAGCCTAAGTGTTCAACCCAATGCCTACACATGGAACCTGTGACTAGGTGTTCTGTTCACAAGAAAATGTTGGTATCAGCAGATGCCCTTGTGGCTCTTGTCTGACCTGTGCCCAGTTTATTTCTGCCAAACTAGCCACTCTCTATGAGAGTGCAATTTTCTATGTAGACCAAAATGACAAAGGAACTTCCTAAAATTCCTTTCAACTTGTGTTCCCTCTAGTGATTAAATTTCTATTTCTCCACTAGAAAACTCATTTTCCAGAATTACCTATATGAATTCCTTAATTCAGCACAATTATCAATTAATTTACTAAAAAGATAGTTTATATGATCCTTGCTTTAAATGCAATTAGATTCAAATGTGGATTGTAAGCAATACTAAAAAGAAAATAGCCCAGATAACACTGATTATTCATCGAGTTCCCATGAAATATGGCGTGGATCCTACAATTACTAACGTAACTCCATCCATCTACATGGTAATTCACAACAATGCTAAGTTCTATTGGCCATTTGTAGGTTGATACTATTATGTAGTACTAACAGATGTTAAATTAGTTTATAAAAACACCTAGGAACAACTGTAGCAGCAGATTGCTTGTAAGTAATAGGCAAGATTATAAAATTCAGATAACATGAAACGCAGTAAGTTTATACTAAGACAAAGAAAAAGTACATATAAATATTAGAGACAAGGTGTGAGATGGACCAAATTAAGATAAAACCAAAACAAATGGGTTCAATATAAGTTAATAATGTTAATAATAAAGATAGTTCAGTAGTTACCTTCCTACCAGGGAACTTCCATGCATCTCTCATCTATTTTTGAGATGTTTGCTATTACGTATTCCTTTGAAATTCAAGATAATGCTTTATACATATAAATGTATGTGCTATATATAGAAAATTAGTATTTCATGGAAAATAATGAATAATATTTACCTGAAAATTTAAATATTGTAAACATTCTGTGTATGAATAAGCCAGTCATTATAATCAATAAAACTGGGATATTTCAAAATTATATTCCTATGGAAACTCTGATGCCACCTTAACCACAACGGCACAAGCCACACTTCAATATAATGAGGTTGGATTTAATTCCGTTTTATTTCTCTCCAGAGATTATGTTGTTTAATAATAACAATGCCACAACAGATGTTAAAAACAGCAGTGATACAAAAGAGAAGAATTTCTGCCCTCCAGAAGTTGTTGCAGTCCACATTAGTTTAAATAAGATTGAAATTTCTCAATCTAGATTACAGATTATTTGAGATAAACTTCGATGTGAGATAGGACATTTATGAGATAAATAGTATTCCTGGTATTTTTCCATAAAATATGTCAGAATCTTTGATAGAAAATATATATACTTGCTGAAAGCTGTTAATTAATAAGAATTTTTGATTTCTGGTTTTGCAAGGGAGGGAGGAAAGGTCATTTGGTGAGAAATTTGAAAAATGTATACAGAGTAGATTTTAAACAGCATTTTAATTCTGTTCAGTAAAATCGTTTATTACTCCTGCTACAAAAGAGCCAGGCCTGTTGATTCTCAATGCTTTTTAATGCATTGTGACCAGCATTACAATGACTGATGCAACAAAATGAGTGGAGGAAAAAGTTCTCTCCCCCTCTCCCTCTCTTGCCGATCAATATGCTGGAAGAAAATGTCACAGACTCCATTGAAGGTAATAGGTTTAGATCACCATTACACTTTCTATTCAATGAGCTGAGGCTGTTTGGGCCATTTCTGTTGGAAAATTCACCTGTTTGAAAGATTCATTTTATTCAATGCAGTAGAACAAAACAGCAGAGCAGTGAGCCTGCTACACCTCCGGCTGATGCCGTTCTTTCTTTCTGCTGCACATGCATTCCAGTCCTGGCTGTGCAGCCAGACCTAATTGAAATATATGGAAACTTCAGAAGCAGGGCCATTGAAAAAGGCAGTAGACAAAGTAGGCATGTATTTTTCTTTGTTACCTTCCGCGTACTTTTCTGCACTTCTCCCTCCTATTCTGTCCTGTGTGCAGTGCCATCTTAGGCTCTTCTCCCAGGCTTCTCAAACCCTCTATCACACCAGCTTGCTCTTTGCAAGAAGCTGTGGCATAGGGTCATCCCATTCCTTCTGTTATTCTTGTCCTGGGACAAGTGCCATAAGCTATGGCACTGCTAGGTGACTAAATGATACCATGCGTGGATTCGGATGTTGATGCGAATACTGGGGTAATGGTTTACCCCTCCCAGATACTCCTGCACATTATAAGGTTATGACCTATCCTTAATGAGTACCTCCTCCAAGAAGTTTCAGAGAAGATGATTTTGGGACAAGAAAATAGTCTATTCCATCTTTCTAAAGGCCTGATTCAAAGATGTTTGGCAGCAGAGTTGTGGCTTATTCTCTCAACCAATAATAAGTGGTGTTGACACGGGTGGATGAATGGGAGTCTTCAGTCAGCTCATAAACTCCATCAGCCTCCCTATTTCTACTTTTTTTCATCTGTAAAATGATGTGTAATTGCAGCTTCAAACCTTCCTTCCAAATAGATTGTTATCCCAAAGTCTGATCTAAAATTATATGGGAACCAACAGTGGGTATGAAATTAGGCTTGCCGGGTAAAAGGCTCACAATCATACTTTTCAAGAAGGTTTGTTTGAGATGGTTCCATTCCAGTGCCTGAAAATGCATCATTTGTTTGATTTTGTCATTTATTTATTTATTTTAAAGGCAATCTTGTGTGGCGCTTAATACCTGAGATCAGACAGTACATAGATTTTGAGTCTCAGTTTGTTGACTTATCAGAAGTATGACCATGGCAAATTCAGGCTTAGTTGCCCCATCTACTAAATCTCTAGATACTGTAAGGTATTTAGGGATAAAATGGCTATTTCAGTGGTGCCACAGAGTTAAAAAATAATTCGTGTATATAAAGCATTTAAAGTACTTAGCAAATATCTCACCTTGTAAATAATTATTTTAAAAATTATTTTTCTACTATTATAAATGAAATAACTAATTAAAATGATCAAGCCCCTGACATATTTATAGGAATGTGTTTGTTAGAGTCGGTTTTTTTAGACAGAGTCTTGCTCTAACGCCCAAGCTAGAGTGCCGTGGTGTCATCATAGCTCACAGCAACCTCAAACTCCTGGGCTCAAGCCATCCTCCTGCTTTAGCCACCCAAGTAGCTGGTCCTACAGACGCATGCCATGACACCCAGCTAACTTTTTCTATTTTTTTGTATTTTTTTTTTTTTTTTAGTAGAGATGGGCTCTCACTTTTGCTCAAGCTGGTCTCAAAGTCCTAGGCTCAGGAATACAGATGTGAGCCACTGCACCTGGCTAGAGTTCTTTCATCTGATGAACAATGGTCACTTTGGAGTTCAGAGGGCTCACATTAAAGAGCACAAACAAAGGGGAAAGGGGGAAAATGGGAGAAATAGAGGTGATTAACAGCACCCCACTTTCTTTCAAGATAGACATTAATAGAACATATCTTGAACACATTCCAGCCAATACTTACTTAAAACTTCTTTGTTAAAAAGCACTTTGTCATTATCATTCTATGAGTGATGTTTATTTTGGGTAAGAGATCATTAAAAGTTCAGTTTCCAAAACCCTAGACATCCTTAGGCCCTCAAATTATTTAGCCAAGCAAAGAGAATTCTCATGCTAATGAGGGCAAAAAATTGGATTCCCCAGTTTACAGAGTACACTAAACTGAACAAAATTGTCAGCAGAACATTTAAATTACTTTTTTGATAAGCTTGGCTATTTACAAATCATCAGACAATTACATCTTCCAAAAACTATTTAGCATCAATTCACTCTGCCTTTTCAACAGTGCACTTGACTAATTCCAAATAAATTGAAAAAAATTACCTTGCAGATTGCAAGAAACTGACCAAAAACAATTGCTAGGGTTTTAAATTGTATATTGTTAAGCAAAAGAGTTTTCCTTTGCTTCATCACCTATGTTCCAGACATTAACCCTTTAGTACAGAAAGAAAGACAAGTGATGAACACAATACCTGAGACTAAGCTCCATCTTAAGAATTCCCTTGAAGCAATGTTCATGAACTTTCAGAGGTTACATTTAATGGCATGGTGTGAGGTCATTCCCTAACATGCCCCTGGCTCTACAGTCTCTGATTATTAACTATAATCTTCTCCATAGAAAAGAAATTAGACCCCACAAAGCAATGCCGATATTTAGAGGATTCAAATCTAGGCCCTAAGAATCAATCACTCTTCTCCAGCAAAGCAGTGAAAACATTAAAGTTGATTCCTCTCCCTAGACACTCTTAGAGATGCTCAGGACCCTACTTCTTACAACACCTATTGAGCTGTCTTGTAAAACCTGCTCCAGGGAAAAGATCTGCAAGGAGGAATTTCCTCCTGAAATAGCAGGGCTTGGACACGAATTCCTCAGTCCGCTTAAGGGAGCGAGGAGGTCAGTAAGCAGTGCTGGCCTCAGAGGATCGAGTTTAATGCTATTTCAATATCCCCAGACCTCAGGTGTGTGTGTAGGCAGGAGGTGTGGAATATTTTGTATTCAGATACAGGGTGTTCCTTTTATTCAAAATATGTCTTAGTCAACCTCCACCACAATCAATTGACATTTAATCAGAGAACACTTTTTTTTTTATTATGTTAGCTTCAGCATTCCTTAATGAGAAAAATAAATTGTTCACTTAAAAATAAATAAAAGGTAATTTAAACTCACAATCAGTAGTAAATAAGTTCATGATTTATTTATTTATTTATTTTTTGTGTGGACGCTTCCCTGGCATTCTCCATTTGCCTTGGAAATGATGGTTGTGTCTACCTGAGGACTGGGGTGAGTACCACGAAGTTAAAATAGGCAGATTTCCCTGAATCAGCCTTCTGTCTTTGACCTGCATGTCCTCCCACATCATCTTCTCTGGGTTTTATCCTGCCCCCCCCACAAAAGAGAGGCTTCTGAAGAGCAGGCAGTCTGTGTGGCTAAGCTATACATAACACTTTCACCCTGTAAATCAAGGTTTTTGTGAGGACTTTAGGAAAGGTGAAAAGATTGCCATTCCTTCAGTTCATTTCTTCTATCAGGGGATGACATTATAGGACAGTGATTAAGTAAAGATGTTTTAACAGTCCAGTGGCCAAAAATCCTCCACTGAAGACGGTTTTGGGCAAAAGTAATTAATTTGATTTACAACAGCTACTGGTCCTAGAATACACTTGAGCCTTCTGTCTCTCTGTAATTGTTAAAAAAAAAGAGAGAGAGAAAGAAAACACTGAGACATGTGTTAACCCTTTGTTATTTATAGTACAGTTGTCATTCTTATCTTAGTAATTTTATTCACTATATGGTTCAAGGTTTAATTTGATTCAAAAGTCATAATAGTCTCTTAGCTAAAGTGCTTACAACTGATCATTAATTTAGCTTCAGGGCATGAATACTAAAGAAAAAAAGATACCAATTAAATTTCAATTGGCTATTTTTTAAAGCTACAAACAGCAGAATCTCCATTTCAATTTAATTAACTGGAAGAGGGAGTTAAAGAAAAAAACATGGACTTTAATGTTTTGCGCTTATACATACATGCATTTTCAGTGAAATTTCTAGATAAACAGGAATTGAAAATTAAAAAAAAAAAAAAAATAAGAAAACAGAGTACTGGCTGGTCGCGGTGGCTCACGCCTGTAATCCTAGCACTCTGGGAGGCCGAGGCGGGCGGATCGTTCTGAGCTCAGGAGTTCGAGACCAGCCTGAGCAAGAGCGAGACCCCATCTCTACCAAAAATAGAAAGAAATTAATTGGACAGCTAAAAATATATATATAAAAAAAAATTAGCTGGGCATGGTGGCGCATGCCTGTAGTCCCCAGCTACTCAGGAGGCTGAGACAGTAGGATTACTTGAGCCCAGGAGTTTGAGGTTGCTGTGAGCTAGGCTGACGCCACGGCACTCACCCCAGGCAAGAGAGTGAGACTCTGTCTCAAAAAAAAAAAAAAGAAAAAAAAGAAAACAGAGTATTGACTACAAAAGACTCCTACCACATTATTATAAATTCATATTATATTTTGCCACAAACCCAAACAATAGGCTCTGTAATCATACACTCATTTTTTTTTTTCTTGTTCAGTTTTAAGCCACCTGGACTGACAGAGGTCTGTGCATCCCAAACAGCCTGAAAATTTGTCAAACTCTTCCAGAGAAAAACTGAAAAATGACATTTTTCAGTGCATGAAAGAGAGGTTATTCCTTGTAGAGGAAAGACCACTCCTCTCTTGATAGAATAGTGAAGTGCAAGAAAGGGGAAAAAAACTAATGCAGAAAAGTACTTTCCTTTAAGCCATACAACTCATTTTCTTCCTTTCTTTTCACATTTGTTTCCCCGCCAGGCCAAAGCCTGCTTTATGTTTACGTAGAGAATTCAGACCAACCAAATGATATGATATGAAGGTTACGGGTCTCTTCTTTGACCTAAAACACTACTGTAAATTCAACCATTATTGGTATCTTTTTGGAAACTCTCTAAATGCAAAAATCTTCCCACAAACGTGAAATAGTAATAACTTGCTGTGATTTTTTTTTAATTGAGTACCTAAGGGTACAGTAAGGATCTAAAGAAATAGTAGCTATTTTTATTGCTCAGAGGTTTAATTGGATATTCATCTAGAAGGTGTGTTGTTGTTTTGAGGCGTCTAACAGGGGGCATGAGCTGGAGATGCTTGGATTTAGAGTGGAAACTAACAACAATGTGGTTGAAAGTTTCTATCCATCTACCTATCTACTTATCTATCAATCAATCATTAATCTACCTATCTCTCTGAAGAAAGCAAGAAAGCAAGCAAGAACGAAAGAAAGAAGAAAAAGAAACTGCAATGCTACACATTGAGCACATGCAGAATGGTGGATGAATTCATGTATTAATATTTAGATATTAATACTAATCAAAACTGTGAGCCCACTCTCAGTAACTTCATACTTTCTTCGACATTTGTCAGAATTTCCATTTAAAGACAGAACTCTAAGACTCTTTTGTTCTGAGATGTTCTCTTTTCATTGCCCATAGCCCAAGTTGGTCTTTCTTCCTTGAAGACCATCCAGACAGGTAGTATTATAACAGAAGATGGCAAACCTGTCCCATTTCTGCTATGGACTAAAATATCAAAGTCTTACTGACCTTATCCATGTGATTCCTTAAATATTGGTTAAGCCCTGTTTTGTGCTAGGTTCTGCTGTAGGTAACGGGAATATGCCCGTGATCACATCCATGCTAGTCTGGTGAGAGAGACAACAAACGAATTAACACACAAACATATGGAACATATGCCAACACGAGAAGTTTATGGAGAAAAGCAAAGCTGGGTGAGGGGGATTGGCTACCAGGGTAAGGGCTGCAGTTTCATTTAGGGAAAGTAACAAAGGCATTCCTGATAAGATTAGGTCTAAGCAGAGAACTGAAGGACTTGAAGAAACCAGAATTAAGGTGAGTCCTGGAAGCACCAGAGCCCACTATGGGAACAAGCTTGATTTCCGTCTGGGGAGAAATCACTGGGGAGACAAATGTATCCAGAGCACAGTGAGTGAGGGGACCTGTGGTAGGAGATGAGCACTGAGAAGCGGGGCCTCAGAAGAAGATTGGGTCCCACCTAACAGGTTTTGCAGCCATGTACGAACTGTGCTATTCCTGAGCGCAAGAAGGGAAACTACTGGAGAGTTTTGAGCAGCAGATGGACTCGATTCACATCTAATGCAACATGAATGATAATATTGTCTACATCCTGGATTGTTATAAAGACAAAGTGAGATAATGCTTGAAACGTCAGCACATAAAAATTACTGACAGGCTTGATCAGTGCCTGCTAAGTCTAAAAGTACGAACTGTAGAATCTATTCCATGGGCTTCTCCACTTTGTTAGTGTTTTTTTCCATGTGAGCTTTACCTCCCAATCTAACTTGCAAACTCCTTAAAAACAAAGCCTGCCTTATATCTTTCTTTCTGTGAAAGAATCTAAACTTGCACCAGTGGCTGATTTAAGATTTTTGTGAGTTGCTTGATTAGTATAAGTAAAAGCAGCAAACTAAATTAGGCATCAGCTCCCAATGCAAGTAAGCCTTATCGTTGGTGAGCAGAAATATGCAACCAAAGCTGGGAAAAAATCTCCTTGTGAAGAATTAGAGTAGTCCAGCCCCTGCTAATTACTCATTCAGACCCTTATTCCTAAAAATCTTTTCTGCATAATTTCTCTCACAGTACCTAGCAAAGAATTGGATGTAATTTTAAACAATATGATTTAAGATTGTTTAATGAGACTTTGAGTGAAAAGAAATAATCCTAAAGTACATATTTACATTTTTACAAACTTAGTGAAAATGTTCCTTTTCTTTTTTTTTTCTTTGCCTCCATTTCAAAACCACAGTCTTTAATTTGAAGCTTCTCTTTCTGAATCTGGGTAAAATATTGTGTGTTGAGTACCTGTAGAGTGTTCTGAAGGGCTCTCTCTTTACACCTCACCATGGAAAGAACACTGAATCCAATTCTAGATTGATCTCTGCTACTTTGGGCAGCAGGGCCTAGGCTGGGCTTTAGTGTCCAGTTTGTTCAACTACAAAAGCAGGTATCCAGCATGCTCCACATAACAAATCAGAGGGATGTGGTGGTAACTCAACATAGAAATGTGTATAAAGCCACTTCTCAAATTGTCTCAACAAATCAGCCATCCTCCCCCTCCCCAGAATATATGATCGTTTATAATTAGGGAAGTAAATGTGAGGTCAGTAAATATACTAAACTATAACAAAAAAAGAATAATTTATATGCACTATAGTGGCCAGGGAAAGCTACTTCAAGAAGACAAGCTTTAAGATGAACTAAAAAGTCACAATTTTCCAATTTTACTTTGCAATTTAATATCAGGCTTTTGGTGAAGTCACAGGTCTTCCTCCT
>RJWJ010044553.1:0-12120 GCA_004363605.1 Indri indri | reverse complement strand
GGTCTCGCTCTTGCTCAGGCTGGTCTCGAACTCCTGAGCTCCGGATGATCCGCCCGCCTCGGCCTCCCAAAGTGCTAGGATTACAGGCGTGAGCCACCGCGCCTGGCCTCTCGCTTGCTTTCTAATTTATTTATCTTTTAATTTTTAAGACGAGAGGCACGGAAGGGGCTGCAACCCGGGGAGCGGAGGTTTTGTCTCAGCGTGTCCCTAACTCGCTGTCCGCCCCCGGGCTGCGCTCACTTGCTACTCTTTCCACAAGAACGAGGGCCCTCGTCCCGCCTGCCCCGTGGTGCCGTACTGCAGGGAGCAGAGCAAGGGGGGCGATGTGGAAAAGCTTCAGAAAGAAAAGTGTCCTGAAACGAAACACGGCCTTTCTCCCGGTGCATCTGTCATCGAGCTGTTTTAGTGCCCTGTTCCCAAAGCCCAAATTCCAGCCGGCACTCGCAGGAGCCGCGGGCATCTCCAGAACCCCCTTTCTCACCTGCAGCGCCGGGTCCCGACCTGGCGTGGGCGCAGGCCGTGTTGGAATAGTGACCTTTTATAGAAGGACTGGCCTTGCCCTGCAGGACGCTGCCTCATCGTGCCTTGGTGTGGGTGGTCAGGCCACCCGATATGGCCCATGGGAGGCACATTCTGAAGTCGAGGCCACACGGTCTCTGCCCCGTTGCCCTAGAGGCTTTGCTTTTGAAACTCAAACCTAGGAGCTGCCCTTCAATGAGTTCTGATGAATGCACACACCCGTGTAACCGAAACCCCTACCGAGACACAGAACTTAGCAACTGCCCCCGAAATTCCCCTGCCCCTTTCTCCTCAGTCCCCCAGGGAACCAGCGGGCTGAATTTTTAAAATCCAAGATTCATTTCACCTGTTCCAGAACGTCGTGTAACTGGAAGCTTGCAGCCTGCACTCCTTTGTTCCGGCTTCCGTGGGCCACGGTCCCGTCCGTGAGGCTGCTCCATGTTGCGGGCTGTGTCTGCCGTTCCTCCCCTCTTGCTGCTGACCGGGATTCATTTTGTGAATACGCTGCGGTCGGTCCGCTCTTCTGTTGATGACTTCGGGGCTATTTCCAGTTTGGGGCTGTTGTGAATAAAGATGCTGTGAACATTCTTGTTTAATAAAAAAGCCACGAGAGTTTGCTCGGTTCTCGCGCTTTACCCGCATGCTCCCTGGCCCACGAGAGGAGCCCCCGCAGCAGCTGTGGGGACGGCAGCCCCCACACGTGGTCGGTGCTGCGCCTGCCCTGGCAGCGGCTGTGCCAAAGGGGAGCCCCTGTGCTACCTGCTGTCCTGATTGCAGAGCAGGTCCGGGTCCTGACGCTCTGTCACCCACGGCTTGCACGCCCTGCTGGGTGAGGGGCGCTGGCCGCCAGGGGTCCCATCTGCACAGCAGACGGGCACAGGGTGTCTTGGGTTCCGAGTCCCAGGTGCCACCACATGCACCCTCGTCCCGTCCCATCCTCGAGCTCCAGGGCCTCGCTGGGGTGTTTGTTTCTATATTGATGAGCCCTGGAATTGCTGCTTCTGGCACACTATTTACTTAACGATATAACAGTAATCGTGGGATAATTGTGCAGCAATGAAGGAACACTCAGGGTCCGAGCAGTAAGTGGGTAATAAAAACCAGGGTTTATGGGTTCCGCTACTGGGAGGATTTATAGCCTTAATATTGCATTATGTAACAAATCATTTCCAGTTCACGATGGCCTGGGAGCTGCACTGAGACCTTCGGCCCAGGGATGGTCACCAGAGAGTTGGAAGGAGAGCAATTCACGCGGCTTCCTGGTCCCCTCCCACGGCCAAGATCCCCGAGGTCGGACCTTGTCCTTCAGCTCGGAGATGAGAGGACGTGGGGGAAGGACCCCGCTGCATCTTACCGCTCCTCCTGCCTCTGCCATCCCATTTCTAACAGACAATAGGGCGTCTCGAGCCTCTCTGACGACAGCCCGGAGGAGCAGTGCCATCGGGGCGCCAGCTTCCCTGGGCCCCACAAGAGCCCTGACATCCTCAAAGAGCCACAGGTCCCTAAAGGGCTGTTCGACATGATGCACCAGCTGCTCTCCAATGTCAGCGCTGGCGGGGTCTGGGACACTGTCAAGTTGGCCCTGCCGTGGCCACATTTAACCCGGGAAACACTCAACTCCAGAGGGCGGGCGCCACGCGGGCCCACTCCCGGCCAGGAGCTTGTGTGATGGGGCTGGGTCCTCCCGAGGGTCGTACCGTGGGGTCAGCTCGTGCACAACGCAGCTGGGACAGCCGACGAAAGCACAGGCGAATCTGGGCTGTCTTGTTGCATCAGAAATCCCAGACGTGCTTGAAGAGTGATGGGCTGTCAGAAGACAACAAGGACGCAGTAACCGGCTGCCACTGGCCACATCTGGGACAACCTGAGCATCAAGGTAAGTAACAGTCATAACGGATTATAGCCTAATGAATAAAATAAAACCAACGTGTCCAGATTGATATAAATACATGAATGAATAAATGAACGAGCTGGTGAGAAGGGAAAGCTCTCCTTACATGAGAATCCCGGCTTGTGGAGAAGAAAGGTGGGTGACCAGGGTGTGCAGAGCTCCGAGAGTCATTACTGGAGGCTGAAACCAGTGGGTGAAAGTTTGACCATGAACAGGATATTTATATAGAATCGCGGTATCTCCCCACGAGTCGTTTATTACTTATGAAAGGAAGAAGAGTAATTGTGAGCGGAGAGAACTGGTGGCCACAACCGTTGCCAGGAAGGAAATCAAAGCCTGCCCAGTATGGCCACGAGGAGGGGCTGCCTCACCCCTGGGCATTGTTGAGAGAGAGATGAGGAGAAAACACAGACAGGCGCTTCTTAGGGGTGTGCTCTGAAAGTAATTGGCCTTGACCCTCCAAAAACGTCAAGGTCAGGAAATAGAAATCTAAGGAACTGCGTCGGACTGAAGGAGGCTGAAGAGGCAGGGGACCCCCAGGAGCCGCACAGCCCTGGCTCGGGGGGACGACGTGTGATCGTGCCTCATACCAGCATCAGATTTCCTGATCCTGACGATTAGGCTGTGGCCCTGCAGGAGAATGTTCTTGGAAAGATGTGTGTGTGGGAGGGATGATGAAACACCCGGGGCGGAATGTAAACAGTTGGTGAATCTGGGAGTTTCTTGCATGATTCTTGCGACTTTTCCGCAGGGTCGAAGTCAGAGCCGAGTCACAGGTTTGGGTGGAGGGATCTGGCAGAGAGAATTCTGTGTGTGACATCAGCACAGACAAATGTGCCCTGGGGACCCACAGGTCTCAGAAGAATGAGAAGCATGTGGGGCTTGTTTGAACCTAACACAATCGACGTCTGGCCGTGGTGAGCCAAGCAAAGCACATCCAGGTGCTCCAGCGTCAACCCTGGCCGGGAGCGGGCGTGTGCCCAGCCTCTGGAGTGGGCTCAAGCAGGCTGAGCCGGCTTTCTGGGGCAGGTGGCCTTGCAAATTACCACAGGACAGGATGCCCGGGAGCTGCCCTCTGAGTTTGGGAGAGGCTGGCAGCCTCCTTGAGGGTGCAATCTGCCTGATGCTAAATCCTGAGCTGTCCTCTCTCCAGCATTTCCCTCCGGTTTACCTGGTTGCATGGAAGGCAGCCGGAATGACACGGCTCCCTCCGGGCAGCTGGCGGGCAGGCAGGTGGCTGTGCTCTGTGCATCTTCCTGGAGTGCCACTGCACATCTGGGGACGGCCCCAAGCCCCATGGCGCGGGGAGCAACTGCAATTGTTCTTCTTGCTTTTCTTTTTCTTGCTTGCTTTCTTCCTTTATTTCACTTTTAATTACTCCCTGAGTTAGTGACCTGGCAACTTTGAAATGCCTTCAAAAGCAGAAATGTGAGAGGTTCTTGGGGAGGGCGGGAGTGAAGCAAGTTTCTGGGTAGAGGTTGGCAAGGCAGGGAGGCTGTGTCCTGGGTGGATGCTGGGTAGGGGCAGGGCAGGGAAATGCCAGGGACAAAACCGTGGTGACCTTGTCCAGCAGGAACTGAATCAGCACAACTTCCCCAGGAGCCTGAAGGGAGACCCTGGTGTGAAACCCAAAGGCAGGAGTCCAAAGACAGAGGAGGCCTGGACGAGAGGCTGGAGAGTCCCTGGCCTGGCTCAGCACTCCATGCCCCTGGCCATCAGGAGTGCACAGTGGGGCACCTGAGCCCTCAGCTCAGGGTGTCCAGAGCTCCGGGCACCCAAGATGGCCATGCGTGAGGGGCAGGGAGCACAGTAGGCTTCATGCTGGGCAGTAGCTGGATGGTGTGCCAATGTCCTGCCAGGCTGGTGGCCTGGGGATTTTCCTGTGGGACAGGCGTTCCGATCGGGGTGGTGGAGGGTGGAATACAGAGCTTGTGCACGAGTGCGATCCAGCCCTCAGCATCCTCTGCACCACTGACCGGGCAGGTCTGTGTGCTTGGCACTGCGGTGGGCACATTGCACACCGTATGAGTCAGAATTGTCCATAAAATAGACCCAGTAGGATGTATATATACATAGGGAAAAAGGCTTCTTAGAAGGAATTGGCTCACATGATATGGAGGCTGGGGAGTCCCAGGATCTGCCACTGGCCAGCTGGGGACCCAGAGATCCGATGCTGTGGTTCCAGTCCTAACGCCGACAGCCTCAAGAACCAGCAAGGAATGATGTTTCAGTTCAGGTCCAAGGCAGGAGGATGCTGATGGCTCAGTTCAAAGGCAGTCAGGCAGGAGGAATTCTCTCGTCCTCAGGGCGGCTCAGACGTTTGTTCCATCCAGGCCTTCGACTGATGGGGCGAGGCACCCGCAGGAGGGAAGGCCACCTGCTCCATTCAGTTTGCGGATATACATGTTAGTCTCATCCAGAAACACCGGAATAATGTTCGCCCAACTGTCTGGGCACCTGTAGCCCAGCCAAGTTGGCACACAGCGTTAACCATCACACACACGCTTAGACTCTTCCCAGCAGCTCTGCCTGGTGCCACCGGGGCTCTCGGTTGGCAGAAACTGAGGCTCCAAGAGGAGAGGGTGCAATCTCGGGGTGTGGCCGAGCTGGGATTAGAACGTGGGTGTGTCTGACTCCAGATTTGCTGACAGGTGACGCTCAGGATCCTTGGCTGGAGTCGAAGCTGCCTTTGTCTCAGCTCCCCTGTGCTTGCAGGACGCGTTTCCCGGCCAGACAGGGTCCTCTTCTCTTAGGTGATAAACTGGCACCGTATGAGTTTCTGTTGCTGCTATAACAAATGACCTCAAACTTAGCGGCTTAAAACAACACGAATTTATCATCTTGCAGTTCTGGGGATCAGACGTGCAGCACGGGGTGGGGTGGGGCTCCCTGCAGGAGCCGGCAGGGCTGTGCCCCTTCTGGGGGCTCCAGGGAGAATCGGTTTCCCACCTCCTTCAGCTCCTAGAGGCCACCCACCTGCCTCGGCCGCGGCCCCTGCTCCGTCTTCGGCGCCGGCAATGGTAGGTTGAGCCCTTCTCACCTCACGGTCTCTGATCGCTCCTCCTGCCTCCTCCTCCCCCTTTAAGAATTCTTATGACTACATGGGGTCCCCCTGGTTAATCCAGGATACTCTCCTAGGTTAAGGTCAGCTGACGGCAACCCTAACCCCATCTGCAGCCCGAATTCCCCTCTGCAGTGCAAGGTAACATATCCCCAGGATATGGGGATTAGGACGTGGACATTTTATTTTATTTTTTTGGCAGGGGACATTCTTCTGCTCACACAGGCACTGTGACAGATTATTTATTTTGCACTGGGACTGTTCCTGAAAGCTCTCGCCCTGCAGCTACTGCACGTGATTTCCAATGAAGTTTGTCTGTTGTGGCCACGTGGGGTCTCTGAGCCCCGTAGAGGCAGCCCCCTCGTGGGGGGTCTTCCAGGGCTGTGGAGAAGGGCTCCCAAGAAGCCTCCCGAGGCCTCTGTCTTGCCAGCCTGCGGTGTGAGCCCAAGGGCAGGAGGCCCATGGTCTTCTTTGCAGAGAGGACTCTGCAGCCGGTTCTGCAAGCTTCTCCTCACTCGTTGTTGCACAGGGGCTAAGGTTGGGGCCCAGCATGGTTTGAGCCCCCAGCCCCCTTGGGCAGGGTGGGATGGGCCCTGGTTTGGTGCTACAGAGGGGCAGGGGTCTCCCGAGCCCACTCCCTGCCGCGGCAGCTGCGGAAGGCGAGGCAGGGACTCGCACGTGGGTGTGATGAGATGGTCACTGAGAGGCTTGAGTCTGGCCGCGGGGGCACTTCCCTAGGCCAGCTATGCCACCGACTGTCTGAGGTTGGCCCTCCTTGGTCCCCAGTTAATAAATAGCAGCAGACACCACCGATCGGGCTTTAACTTGAAAAGCCCTGTATTGCCCCGAACGGAATCATTCATTCACTCATGCTTGCACTCGCTCAGCAAATGTTTACTGAGAACTTGCTGTGTGTGGGTGTTATTCCGGGCTCTGGGGATCCAGGAGTGGAAGGCACTGCGTGGGGGTGATGGACGGGTACCTGCCACAGCAGGTGCCGAGACGGTGGGCTCTGGAGTCTTACGGGGCTCTGGTCTCTCCCAGCTGCGCCTTTCTGAGGTCGGGTTTTCAGAGCTGTGAGTGGGGAATAATACCTCGGTCTGCTGCGGGCTTGCTGTGAATTTTAAATGAGTGGAGGAGCTTCGTGCCGATGGAGGAAGTGGGGGCAGGAGAGGCGGGAGGGGGAGGACGGGCCAGCAGCAGACATGGTGCTTCCGGCATCTTCCACCCCCATCTCAGGGGGCTGGATGCCCCCGAAGTCCTGGGCCTTGAATTTGTCTCCCCTTCAGCGACTCGGGGGCTGGGTCAGGGTCACCAACCCCGATAGTTGGTTGACACCTGAGTGTCCACGGGCTCCACAGAGGAGCTGCTGACTGTCCCGAGCCCCCGACTCACGGCCGGTCTCCAGCCTCAACAACTCAACTGCAAAGAAAATAGTGGAGAAGGAAGTCTTGCCATTTGTGACAACATAAATGAACCTTGAGGACATCGTGCTAAGGACAGATGCGGTGTGACTCTGCTTACGGGAAGTATCCACAGCATTCGAACTCACAGCAGCAAAGAAGAGACTGGTGGTTGCCAGGGGCTGGGGAGACACGGGGAACTGTTTTCCACGGTGTAGAGTTTCTGTCATGCGAGATGAACGCGCTCCAGGGATCTGCGGGACAATACGGTGCCTCTCACGAACAATCAGTCAGGGGCGCTTGAAAATCGTTCAGAGAACGGAGCTTGTGTTAGGTGTTCTCACTACACACAAACATAATGCAAGGACGTTCTTGGCGGTGGTGGTATGTTTAGCACCTCTGCTGTGGGATGGTGTCGCGGGTGTGTGCACCTGCCCAAACTCATCAAAATACACAAATTAAATGTGCGCAATTCCTGTACGTCACTTATATCTCGTTAAACCTTAAAAAAATGCTAAGTGGAGAAGCAGGCACGTCATGGCACTGTGCCAGTGTCACCGAGCGCATGGTGCGCCCGCTGGACTCACAGCAGGCCTACGGGCAGCCTTGCTAAGCAAGTGCTGGGTTCTCCCGCTGCAGGGACTGCTAACCTCATTCTCACTGTTCTCTCTATTGCATTGATGTGGGGTGACTTGGGGTCCACGGGGTGGCCTCCTTGTCCCAAATCCTTCTATCCTCATGCCCCAAATGGCTCCATTCTTTTATGTGAACATCGTCAACTTGGGGCAATCGAGCTGGCACATGGCTGTGGGCCGCCTGCAGGGGTGAAAGGGCCTGGGCCAGCCTGGGGCACCTGGCCGCAGCCACGTTGGCGAGACAGGAGCAGGAACAAGGCGCCAGAGGACCTTTCCCCACCCTAGGAAAGGCCGCGTGGTGCAACAGACACCCGCAGAGCACGCACAAGCTTCCTGTGGCTGCCGTAACAAATGACCACAAACCGGAGGCTGAAACAGTAGCAATATTATCTCTCAGTTCCCGAGGCCAGGAGTCCAATACCAAGGCTTTGGCCACGCTCTCCCCGAAGGCTCTGGGGAAAGACCTTTCCTTGCCCTTCTAGCTGCTGGGGCTCCCAGGCATCCTTTGGCTGCGGCGGCATCTCCCCAGTCTCTGCTGTCCCGTGGCCTCCTGTCCCCTCTCTTCATCTCTCCTCTTCTTTCTCCTGTGAGAACCCTTGTCACTGGATTTAGGGACCATGCAGATATCCAAAATGAGCGCCTCAAGATCCTTAACTTAATTACTCCTGCGAAGACCTCTTCTCCAAATAAGGTCACATTTGAGGTTCTGGAGATAAGGATGTGGACACATTTTAGGGAGCGCCATTCAGTGAACCACAGAGTAGTTGCATGTCTTCCGGCACAGAGCTGGGGTGCTGATGAAAGCTCCCCACTTGCTAGGAAGCTTCTGGGCTCCTGCATGCAGCCTCGACGGGTGGTAGGAGTCCCGTTCCCCTGTGGTCTTGATCTTTGTGCCAGGACGACAGCTGCAGAGTGCTTGGTGAGCAGAGAGGGAGCATGGAGAGTGCAGGGTGGGAGCACTCAGACATCAGGAAGGAGCACTCAGAGGTCAGGGAGGGAGCACTCAGAGAGCAGGAAGGGGCAGCCAGAGAGCTGGATCACTGGCAGAGCAGAGTGGGAGCACTCAGAGGCAAGAACACTCCAGGAGCAGGGCTGCCTGTGTGTGCCTGACGATACCCAGAGAGCTGAGAGACACAAATAGCTCGGAGGTGGGTGGGCCAGGCACCCTGCCTGCGTCCTGGCCAGGGAGGGATCTCCTCACCACACACGTGGGATCTGCAGGCAGCGAGGTTTGGGTGTTTGATGTGGAAGGACCGGGACTACCAGAAGGGCCTCTTCCGCCTGCGATGCACACAGCTGTGGTGCAGGGTCCTTGGGTCCTTGGTGTCACAGTCCATGGGTGCTGGGGGCAGGAAAGTGGGGGGACGGTGAACTCTGCAGGAATCTCGAGTGTTACCGTGAACATCTTTTATGTTGCATGGATGCCTGGGCTGTTTCTTCCTAAAGCCAGGGTGGAAAAATGTTCCTGATTTCTCTTTACACCAGACTGAGGAGCTTATGATGCACATGGACTCTTGGTGGGACCAGGGGCAGAGTCAGAGTCTGTGACAGGGCGCGCCGTGGGGAACGCTGGCCGACTTCCAGCTGGACGTGTCTGTGTCTGCCTTGCTTCCACCCTGGATCTCGTTTTCGGAATTTAATGCTGATTATGAGCGAGGGACGGCAGAAGGGAGGGAATAATTTTCTTTGCAGCAGGAGGCCAGAGCTTCCAGCAATTCCCCTCTGGTGCCTCCTCCACTTTGGGACAGCCCTGGCGGCCTCAGCCAGGCCCCTGGCGGGTAGGATTTTTGCCCTTGGTTGGACAGATGCGATTCCGCCGTGTTTATAGGAAGGATTTTGCTGGTCACGCCCTCCAAGCAAGGACCGTGAGATGGATTCTGAGCTTCAGGAACGTAGAAGCAGCGTCCTTGTGTGGGCGGCTCACAACTGTCCCTGACTCCGCCTCCGCCCCCGCCCCCCCCTCCCTTGGCCGCTGCCCCCCACCCCCCACGTGTTCTCTCCTGTTCATCTTGTAAGCCAGGTAAACCCCACCTTCTCCTCCCAGGGCTGACATGCATTAGAGCCACTCTGTCCTCATGTCCCTCGACAGCCGGCTCCCCTGGGGCAATGTGAGGCTCAGAAATTGGTAAGAAGGGACGTGGGGCCGAGTCTGGACTGAGACTGGGTCTGGACCCCACTGGCCGGCACTGTGAGCTGGGCAAGTCCACAGCAGCTCTGGGTGTCTGCTGTCTCCGCTGTGGACTGGGGCCACGTTAGCGAGCTCCAGGGCCTTCCAGTGAGATGCTCCTGCAAGGCTTGTGCCATTGCCCGCCTGGTGAGCACAGAAGAGCCAGCCTCTCCTCTTTTCACAACGGGGTGCATTTCAGGTCTCCATGGGGGTCTCTTTTCTTAAATGTCATAATGCCTTTTAGAGGTCAGGCTGCCCTCTGCCTGGGACACCCTGTCACCTGCCCTCTGCCTGGACCTGGCTGACTCCTCTGCGAAGCCTGTCCTGGTTCCCCTGCAACCCTGCTGTATGTGTCTCCCGAACAAAGGACGGTCTGGGCTCCGGTGGGAGCTCTGCGAGCCCAAGCTGATTAAACGAAGTATGAGTGCAGGCCCGAATCAATGAATGCATCGAGGAAAGGATTTTTCTGCTGACGATCCCCTCACCTGAGCATTACCTACCGCACACCTACACACACCTGTAGTGTGGCAGGCAAAGATCTGGGCATGGGGGACCTCAGTGAATCAGATATCAGTGGCTGCTATGGAGTTAAAGGCCCTGCCCCACCAAAGCTTCCAGCCAGGGACAGAGGACATTAACTAAGTAACCTAACCCAGGCTGTGACGCAGGCTAGGGGAGGGGAGTCCATCCTTTAGTCCAGAGACAATTGCGACAAGTGCCAGGATCATTTACTAGACAGGGCTTGTTTTCTGCCTTTAGTGATTTGTGTTTGCACATCTGAAGATTCAAAATGCTTCTTGTTCCTAAAGAAGGGGTGGTGGTCAGGGGTGTTTTGGGGAGACAGGAGAATGGTTGGAGCCGTATGGAAGCGGCAGGTTTGAGCTGGGACTGAAGAGAAAGCAAATCGTCTGTTTGACTTCAATCCAGGCACTGGATAAGTACCTGGCTGCCACCGCCCTCTCCAGTATTCTGGGAACCTACATCCACCTGCTCATATTACCATCCCCCGATGCACCCTGCAGTGGAGTGAACAACTAGCAAACAATGCAACTTGCACGCAGTCCCTGGTGAGCTGGGTTGAAGGACTGCCAGAATGTTCCAGAAGTTCTCTTGCTGACAGCTGTTCCAAACTCCTGGCCAAGGCCCCCTTAACCTTGCTTCAGGGTCAGAATATTCCCAAGTGGTGGTCAATTTTTTAAACCTTCTTTTTTTAATCACCCTGGTCATAGGCCATCAGGAACTCTAGAATGTTCTGACAACTCTCAGTCCCTTGATTAATTGGACATTTTTAACCACTCTGCAGCTCAGCTGATCTGCAGATAGCGGAGGCTGAAAATTTAACAGGGGAGGAAAATGTAATTGGACTAATTTCATTCCCGGAGAGCTGGGGAAAACGGAAGTCATTTTTTATCACTGCAGCTATTAAAGGGCCCTGCGTTTTCAATACAGAGGAGCATAATAAAGCTTATATAAAAGTGAACAGATGATCAAATAAACGGAGTTTATGGAGATCGGAGCCGGTGGGGATGGGGTCTGGAAGTGTTTACCGTTCGGTCGTGGGAACCACTGACAGCTTTCAGCCATGTCTCCACTGTTCGTTTCCACCTGAAGTCTGTGGAGCTGCAGGAGCTCAGAGCTCCGGGAGTCCTGCTCAGCCAGTGCCCTGTCCACCAGGAGCACTGTAATCTGGGAAGGGGCCCCCCGACCAGAGACATTTTTGAGCAGCGGCCCTTGCACACTGGTACAGACACTCACGTTTGCTCACTCGCGTGTGCACAAAGTGCTTTCTGGGCACGGGGCTAAGCAGTGCAGACAAAAGTCCAACCCCCCCACCAGGGGTACTCCTCGAGGACGGAACCCAGAGGGGTCCCCTCCTGGGTCATTTGTTCCTGCTTCCTGTTGAGTCCAATGACAGCCCTGTCCCCTGTGGACTGGACACACCCACCAGCACCCTCCCTTCCCTCCTGAACCCTCTGTCTTGGCCGGGCGGGGGTGGGAGCAGAGGAGACTCAGCCGCAGCCCAGGAGCATGTGTTCGTCTCCTCCCCTGGGGTTCCCCAGCGCTGACGCCCAAGTGCAGGGCAGACTCTGGCAGCTCTCGGATTCTTCCAGAGAGAATGGGGTTTGGAGCCCACGGTCTGGATGCAGACCCGGTTCAAGCCTCTTGTTGCATATAGGATCACAAAATAATACACAGGACGCCTAATTAAATCAGAGTATCAGATAAATGGCAAATAATATTATGGTGTGAGTATATCCCATGCAATATTTGGGACATACTTATACTAAAAAGGAAATTTGTTTGTCTGAAATTCATATGTAACTAGGCTTCTTGTATTTTTTATCAGTTAAATCTGCCAACCCTAGATCCACAGGACTGTGGGTGGGTTTCTTAATGTTTCTGTGCCTCGGTTTCCTCGTCTTTTGAAAGGGAGGTAATACTGC